>JASDQU010949143.1:9464-32563 GCA_032191745.1 Picea mariana | reverse complement strand
TTGATGTTTAGAAAGGATGGCTTGGAGGTCTTGTGGTACCGAGGGTGTCTCTGTTGCTTGTATGGCATGGAGTTGGGAGATAACACCAGAATGACCCTTTTTTATCATCTTTTCCATGTGATGGGAACTAATGATCTCGAGTGAACTGGTGATGATGCCTTGGAACTTATATTGGTGGCCCTCCTGTCGAATTGCATGGTTAATTATTTAAAATCCATGAGAATGGTATAAATTCTAACCTTGTACAATATCTACTGCAAACTGATATTCATAAAAGAATAGAAAAGATACAATGGAAAACACAAACATTACACAGAGATTTTTCACCTGGAAACCCAAACCGGGAAAACCAACATATATTATATTCATACATTGTGTTACATTGTTTACAATACAATATACATATAGGAACCAACGGCATCCAAAACCCTAACCCAATGACCTGGATTAGTCCAAAACCCTAATTCCTTAACCGAAAATAGAAAACCATCGGCAAAAAACCATGTGCCGAAAAACCACCTAATATCATGTGGTCCCAGAAATATGTCGTCCCGGTAATATGTCGTCCCGGAAATATGTCGTCCCAGAAATATGTCGTCCCGGTAATATGTCATCCCAGAAATATGTCGTCTTGGAAATATGTCATCCTGGTGGAAATATGTCGTCCCGAAAAAAAAAATTCCGTGGCGCTGCCCCCAAACCCCCGCTGCACCCCCCCTCTAACCCCCCTGCGCGCCCAGCGCAGGTGCTCAGACACTACTACTCGTGCAAAGAATATAACACATACCCAACAAATGGGACCCAAATTCCTTAGCTAGTCTGCACCCAACACAATGTCACAACTTCCCATGTCGATAGAAAACATATGGGATTTCAGGTGGTAGTCACCAATTTGGAGATGCACTTTTTCACAACGCCCTACACATTTCATGGAACCACCTTTGGAAATAAAGATTTGGAAATTATTGACGACATGGATGTAGCAATGAGTTTCTTGGGCAATGCAGCGATGAATAAAATTATGGGTGTTGTCACTATCAACCAGAATGATGACCTTCTGATGCTTGATGTAACCGATTAGCTTGAGGGTTTGGGGAATGGAGAAGCCAATGAGATAATTGAGGGAAATCACTGGTTCTACTTCGAGAGGGTCTGAGGGAGGGGTTATGTCAGTGGATTCAGGTGATTCAGACATAGAGGGTTTTTTTTTATGTTCGGTCTGAAGAATACTACAGAGAGGAAATGCCCAAATGATTAACTAGAAAGAAATGTGTATCTACTTGGAAACCTGAACAAAATTGCGCAACAATAGATCTTGTCTGTTTTAATTTGTTTATGTTTTTGTCCCCAAGAGATAGGTATTCAAGGTTTCTACAAACAAGGGTTTTCCCTGTGCTATAACTCTCTGATATACGTGCAGGGTCCAACAGTAGTAATTGGCCCAATATCTCAGGGAACTAACTAAGGAGGATAGACTGTACCCTTAGACGTACTACCCGACTACCCAGGTACTAGAGAGTATCTTCCCAAGTGTTGTTCTTAGTGACACTATAGAAGTCAGGTGGCTGATTGGTTTATCTAAAGAGGGCTTCAGGTAATCTAGGATGATCCGTACATAGGTACTATCTGATGCGCTACCACTCGAAGGGGTACCAATAGGGGTTACAAGGGTGGACAACAGATGTGCGGTTAGGTACCACTTGTATTTCCCGCATGTATGAATCCCTCAACCGCGGGTTTATGCACGTAATGGTATATATCTGTGGATTAAAGATGCCGGAATACGTCTCTACCCTGGAAAAAAATTAACCCACACTTTTTGCCGAGGAAAGTGCTCTGATACCACTTGTAATATATGAGATATAAAATGTATGCAAAGCAAAAATAAAATGCTAGTAATGGAAGAATAACAACAATATAACCAGAACATTCACCACAATAACAATGAAATGATATAAGAATAACAACAGAAATAACACTTTGAATCTGAAAGCAATGTTTACGGGCCTCTTCGAGGGGGCAACCTCCAGTTGAGCAGAGCTCTATTACAATAATATCCAATATAGGGTTCTCATACCCTCGACTCCTATTTATACTAAAAAGAAGCATCTAGAGGAAGATCCTTCTAGAAGTAGAAGCTTCTATTAGGTCTTCTTACATCTGCCTTATTCTGTTTTATTGAAAGGACTTATTAATATTGACCTTTATTACATCCGAATATATTGTTCTACCTATGTGCAGGTTAGGACCCTAACATATTCATAGGAAGAGTCATTATATGTGTCTTCTGAAGAATCATCATTGTTTACACATAAAATTTTCTTTTTACAAAATCTCTTGGATTTGTACTTCTCTTGACCTTCAGATTTCTGGTCCTTCTTCTCATGTGTACACTTATATGCAAAGTGACCTATCTTTCCATAGTTAAAACACTTGAAGGGAAACTTTCCTTGATACTTTTTTGATCCTTTCTTTAGTTTTCTCATAAAGTTTTCTTCAATTTCATCAGGCTCAGATTCCTCATTCTTATCTACTTTAAAAGAAGCTTATCTAGTGTTGGATTTATCTTTACCTATCCTCATTTCATATGCAGTCAACGTTCCTAGAAGTTGATCAAAATCCAAAGCTTTTAGATCATTAAGTTCTTCTATAGCAGAGACCTTTGGGTTGAATCTATCTGGTAGAGATCTCAAAAATTTCTGAACTAAGGAGGATTCCTCAACTTTTTCACCAAGTGATTTCATTGCATTTACTAGTTCCTCAACTCTTAAGAAAAATTTATTAATTGTATCATCCTCATTCATCTTTAGTTGTTCAAACTATAATTTGTAGGTTTGAAGCTTGGAATCCTTTACCTTCTCATTACCTTCATAACTGCTAATGTGTTTGTCCCACATTGCTTTGGCAGATTCTAAGTGCATAAATTTTACAAATTCTACTTCTGCAATCCCACTTAGAATAGCATTCATTGCCTTAACATTGAAACTTAATTCTAGCTTGTCATCCTTATTAGATAGTACAACTGGATTTACATAACTAGTCTCTACCACATTCCAAATGACTAGACCTAAAGCCATTATGTAGGTTCTCATTATAACTTTCCAAAAGGTGAAGTTTTTTCCATTGAACAATGGGGGATTATTGGTTGAAGTTCCTTCATGGCTAGTCATGATTAAGCTCTAAGATCTACCCTTAGATAAAAGGAACTAGCTCTGATACCAATTGTTGGAAAACTGAGAAGGGGGGAGGGTGAATCAGTTGTTACTATGCTTAAACAATTATTCCCATTTTAAATTCTTTACAGAACACTCCATGATGATCACAATAATGTAGGGAAGTAAGAAATAGACTATTCAACATCAATCACACACATGAAATATACAGAGATAGATATTTCCTGATGAAACCCATAAAGGGAAAAACCTCTTCTTCTTGATATGATAAGTAATCTTTATTTTCTGTACATTATCATTCTTAGGAGAACCAAGTCCTTTTGAGGCTACCACCTCATTTTTACAAGCAACAACTTGTTGAGAGAACCAACTCTCTGGTTTCTCTAGCACCCACTAGAAGGAAGCACCAACTCCCTGGTTTCTCTAGCACCCACTAGAAGGAAGCAACAACTCTCTGAGTGTTCCAACACCAACTCAATGGAAGCACCAACTTCCAGTTACATAGGCACCAACCTGTATAACAGAGAACAATATTTCTCCCTTACACCACCCTGCCACCCTAGTTTTTTTTGCTACAACTAGATGTAAGCTACAACTCCCCGTGTTCAAGGACCCACTTGAAACTCTGAGGAAAACAATCCTTCCTAGAACCTCCCTACCACGCTGAAATATAAATATTTTCTTTTCATAAATTTATCACAGTGATACACTATTTATCAATGGATTACCAGTCACTTCACTAGTCTGCTACACTGCTCTGCTCTGCCTACATCAGTGTATTCATGCTTGCATCTTCTTGAGCTTTTCAATCTTCTGCTCTGTCTCTGTATGCGCACCTCGGCTTTCTCTTCCTCTATAAGATATGCATTTATGTTCCTTGCTTCTTTTTCACTTTATGCTCTGTGTCTTCTTTCATTCTATTCATTATGCCTCTTCTATTCATTTCATCTCCTGCACACAACATTCTTCTACCCGCATGAATCACACTCAATAGAAACAAACCTCTCTTCTCTGTTCTGTGTATATTTATCATGCCAAGTCCTCTTCCAGATCATCCATGCAACTCATCTTCTTCTTTGGTGGTTATACTAAGTCGGTTCGTCATCAGTGGATTATCCTAATATTCTTTACCTTTTCTGGCAATGCAACACTTTGTCTTCTTTGTCACAGTTGAGATTATCCTCTCTATTGCAGTTATAGACTTCGAAACTTTTCCATCTATCAATTATCTCTATGATCAGTCCTCATTCCACTGGCATTTACCTTGAGGCTCTTCATCTCCTCTGGCAATCACCTTGCAGCTCCTCGCATTCTCTGGCCAATACAATCACTCTGTTCTAGCAGTTACAACCAGTCAATTATGGCTTCTTTGGCTTCTAAGCCCCTTCCTTCACTTGATCACTGGCGGTGACCATACACCTGGGATTAACGAGTGCTTGAGCTCTTTATTAATTCAACGACCATGATTCATTCTCCTGAAATGGAGGACTGTGGTAACTTTGACATTTCACCCTTTGAATATTTTGGGTTTCAAGCCTTTGAAAACTTTTGAATTAGAATTTTTGAATAGATCAGATGGTTTACATTCAATTCACGGAAACAGATCAATCTTTAGATTTGATTCCTACAAGGCCTAATATGATTTCCAAGACTTAGTCAACCATTGAGATGGATGGCCAACTTTTACTCTAGGTCTTTGGCTATTATACTTACGCTATCCTTCCACTGTATCTTGATCAATGGTTGAGAGTCCACCCAACATCAGATCTTCTGTCGAGATATCCTTCAGTTCTCTGGACTTCAGAGATTTCAACGTTCAACTATAAATCCTTGAAGTGAGATTTCTACGAAATCTCAGATCAACTGACACGTACTTCCCTTGATGATCAATGGTCGAGATTTGTCTTCGACAATTTTCATGTTCTCCCCATCCAAAGACTTTTGAAGTTATGAATCCACTGACACGTGCCCCTTTCATATCAATGGTCGAGATCTCCTTCGAGTCTCTAGACTTCAGAGATTTAAAATCTCAAACCCCTTCTTTCCTCCAGAGTGATGTGACTTACTTATGTCACTTGATGATGTATCATGAGCCTAGTAGCTTCCACATGTCACTCAGATTTGTGATTTTCACATACTTGAAATGCTGAATCAACTTGACACTTTTCATTGTCTGATTGTGCCATGTGTCCTTGCTGATGTAGTATCGCTGACATGGATCCTCATGTGGCACATGTTCTTCTCCTAGATCTAATGGTTGTCCTATCTCCCAATGTATCTTATATCGACGACTAAGAGTGTCTTCGGACCTTCATCCTTCAAGACTTTTGGAATTTTAACATTTCTTGGTGGTGAAACTCCCGAAGAAATTATTTCGGAGTGACGTAACTTTCTTACGTCACTTTTTAACATGGCATGAGCCAATTTCTTCTTGACACTTGTCATCATATGATTATTCAATGTGTAATTGCTGACCTGGTTTGCTAACATGGTCTACCACATATCCTTGTTGACGTGGCCTGCTAACGTGATCTGGTGATGTGGTCTTCTGACCAACAACACTGATCCAATGATCCTCGTATGTCCTCCAAATTCGATGGTCCTTATTCATTTTAGATTTCTGTGCTTTGGGTTTTTCCAATCTCAAAATTTCCAAAGCGTAACCTCCTCATGTATTTATATCCGAAGTGAATCTTGTTCGTTGATCAGTATCTTAGATCGATGACTTGATCTTTCTGCAATGCAACTCTTATGGCATATCTTATTCTTCCATTTGGAATGATCCAACGGTTGACGAAAATTCACATATTGGGAATTTCAAATCTCAAGATCTCCAGAGTGTAACCTCCTCGTGTCTTTGGATCCAAATTGAATGTTGTTCATCGATCATGAACTTAGATCGATGGCTCGATCTTTCTGCGATGCGAATTTGTTGGCTTATCCTGTCCTTCCACTTGAAAGTGATCCAACGACTAACCAGAATTTGCATAATCAAATTCTCAATCATTTTGCCCTGCTTATCTTGTCCTTCCACTCAAAAATGATCCAATGGTCATGAGGACACTTGAAGTAGATCAACGGTCAACGATGATTGTGGAACCACAACTTTCAAGTGATTTAACTCGACACCCAAACTCCGCAATTTGAAGTTGTGCATTGTTGGAGAGTTAACCACAATCATTGATCTTCAAAGCTATAATATCGGACGGTTCTGACTAATTGTGGGATTGGAACAAGCATGATGTTTAATTCTCCTTTCAATCTCTGCAATTCATCTGTGTCGTAGATTTAGCGATTGCACATCCGACGGTCATGATTTAATATGACTTAAATTCATTGTTTGTTGGATCAACCACAGTCATAGATCTTTGAAGATATGAGATATGATGATATAGACAGATTGTGGGATTATAATTAGCTAGTAGTTTAAATTGTCTTTATCTCCCCGCAATTCATCCCTGTTGTTGATCTGGCTTGCAAATTCAATGGTCTTGATTTGATCTAAGTTTTTTCGCGCCATCTCTTCTGAGATTTTGATCTTCATTCATTAACTCTCCCGAGATTTAATCTCCATTCACTTCTGTACTACGCTTTCCTTTCTGAGATGTGATATATGCATACTATTCGCTCCTCCTCCTGAGCTTATGCTTCTTTCCGAGATTTGATCTCTGCATACTCACGCTATTCCTCCTGATCTTTGATTTTCATATTGTTTGCTTCTTCTCATGAACTTATGCTATCCCTGCTATTCATAATTGTTGCTTTCCTCATTGTTTCTTTTATTTCCTATAAACATACCATCATCTTTTTTATTCTTTCCATCAATGACACGCACACTCTGCTTATAAACATGCCAACAAAATCTTCCCTAGTTTTTTTTTAACTAGCTTATCATTTATCTCAGCTTCATAGTCAAGAGAAATATCCACTACATAATACACTTTCTCTTTGACATCCGAATATTCAAAAGAGACATGTTGATCTTCATAAACAATAGATATAGCTAATATGATGCCATATGTCTCTATGTTATTTCTATCATAGTGAATATCTTTCAACACCTCTTGATCTTCATGCCAAATGATTTCTTTCACAATACATGTTTAATCACAAATCTGGTTTTCGTGACTAGAAGAATCTTTATGAAGGAAATAAAACTCATTAGAACAATTTTCATAAAGATACTTAGCTGAAACATAATATTTATAAAATGAATTGAAATCTGCATGAAAACATGTCAAAGAGTTGATACTTTCAATGGGAAGAGATCCACACCAATCACGAAAAATCCCCTCTAATGAATGCATGAAAAGATTAATCTGACCATCTTCATGCACGATATGAAGTTGATGAATAAAATCATGAAAATACAAAAAATGTTCAGCTGGTACCTCCCACTCTTTTACTCAAAATTTAGGAAGACTATTTTCCCATTCATCTCTATTAGGCACTGGATTAGGGGAACCAACTATTTTTGAAAAATCATAGAAGGCATACCTCTGAGATAAAATATTTTCCATTTCAAACTAGTGGATTTGCCATGGTTAAAGATGAGAAGTCAGAATAATGTGTCAAGCTTTAGTTCACCATATAAAACTAGATCTCTGCAATGTCATTCTTCTCAGGGAGCTTTTCAATCTGGAACAACAACTAAAAGATTTCTTGAGAAATCTTTCCTTTCTTGATAATATTCTATGGGTCAGCTTCAGGTGTTTTCCAGAGGTATATGTGGATTAGACCTCGTGTGTCTTCCTTTTGGATCCACAACTGAAACAGTGGAGTCACCAGGTGCAAGTTGCAATCTTCAAGTTACTGATTTCCGATGCACCTTCATAATCATAATTTCTTTGTTCTTCAATCCCAGGGAAATGTCTTCAATTCATTCCCCAACAATGATGCCATGAATGTTAGCACTGAGATTCACCCTCAAATTGCAGGAGGATAAGCCCAATACACATCAAAGTGTTTGTGGAGGTAGTTTTCTGAGTGGAGGTCAAATGGAAAAAACTCAGTACAAGAATGATTTAACACAGAAAATGGACAAGAAATGCATAAGGAAATGAGGTCCTCATTAACTTCAGTCAGCGATTTGGTTCTTAGGGGTTAGCAAAAGGAAGACTTGGTGAGAAAGGTCGGCAATTCTTCCATGGGCATCTGGATTTCAAGCAGCTTGGTGAAGGAAAACTGCACAAGAGCACTCTTGAACTCAAGTTTCAGACACTAAAATATGTCACAGCAGAATAATAATCAAACTTACATTATCATACGACTACAAAAATGCATCTGGATCATCCATTAACGAGGATTTCATCATAAGGGGAAATAAGATAACAAAGAGAAAGTATGGGAACATGTCACATTATCATTATAATCAAACCTACATTACAATATAGGTACAACCCTTGACTAGATCCTCCATGCCTGAGTGTTTTAGCATAGTTTACACAAGAAGATGAAAGAAGTTGACTTATATTAATGCAAAAGTCTCAAGTATCATACAAAACCAAAGAACAAATCTGTTATCAAATATTACAAAATAGGGTTTTCTGCTCAACCATTTGACAACCTTAACAAAATCTTGAACTGATCTATTTATACTTTGATCAATCCACAACTACCAGGAGTGTGATCTGGCCATCCCATTCAAACATTTACGTCTGTGTATCCTTTTTTCAGACTGTGCGTGTATTCTTTTGTCAGATGCAAGCTCATATTAGCATATGCCTGCAGGAAAAACTGTCCATCACAGAACCTTGGGTTGAAAACTCTGTCTCCTTAGCCATAATTCTACACTTTCCATTGATGGACTGAGATGAGGTTTCAACTACCAGTCCCTACTCATTAACTAAATCCTCCTCAGGATTGGAGCACGATTGGACGACTAGAAGGAAACCACATGTTACTGTCAGATAGGATATTATATGCACATGTGTTTTTGGGGCCGCGGGAAGCGGTTTAGTCCCACATCACTTTCAGGCTTGAAATGCACCCTCTTCTACCACCTAGGCTCCCTGCAAAACTGTGGTTAGGATTAGGACCCGTGTTTGGATTTTAACATCCGTGTAGCTTGTGGCGCCGAAATGATCGACGACCGCTGATCTGATCGCGACCTGAGATTTGGGAAGTCCCTCTATTTTAGTGCCATCACTAAATATTTACCTACCCACTGAACTTAGAAACTCTTTAATTATTCTTTGGGGAGGTGCCAATTTTGGTGCTAGGGATATTTGATGTTGAACAAGAATATTTCTCAGAGAATGGCTTCCCGAAGCTGACGTGGTGACCTGACGTCACTGTGTTGATGTGTTGCGGAAATAAGGGTGACGCACGTCACTTGGAAACAAGCAGATGATATGCTCAAAGGTTCTTGTACTGAGTGCTACATGTCAGTGCCAGATGGACATGTGGCAAAAGAAATGAACCTCCATAGCATAAACACTTTGAGAAATTAAAAACAAGGAGGGAGCGAGAATGTCAAAGCTCTAGAGTCGGAAGAAGATCTGAGCTGCTGGATCTAGGAGGACACGCGACAGAGATCCGTGCACTCCATGGGAATGTGTTCCGGAGGAAACCAAAAAGAGAGGAGCCAAAACTCCCTAAACGTGAAATGACGAAGAAAATCATGACTGTCCATTGGAGATGGACATGCGACATAGATCCACGTACTCGGGAGCAAGGGGACGGAGGAGTCATTGACTGAGAGTTTTCCAGAGTGCCAAAGAGATATGAAGCTGAAACCCTGGATGTTGATGGCATAGATGCGCGACAGAGATATGTGCATTTCAGCAAAAGCATTTCGGAGAAAATCGAGAGGAGAAGTGCCAAAACAATCGAAACTCGAATTCCTGAAGTAAATCATGATCGTCCGATGAATGAAGGATGTGTGGGGCCTGATATTTAACTCCAGGGATCCTGTCTAGTGCTATACCTTAGGAAAATTTGACATGTCAAATACACGTGAGCCATTGATCTGAACTGCTCTTGGGATCTCCATCATTGGAAAAATAAACTTGCCCACTGCTTGTTTTTTAAGCCTGAAATGGGTTGCTTTGAATGCTGCGTTTGGATGTTTCTGTGCAAAAAAGGACTTGGTCGTCCTATGACCCTTTGACATCTTTATGTGATAACATTGGCTCCATAGGGGATGGCATGCTCCTTGTGAGCTTCCAAGAACAAGCAGTTCCAATGCCCTAGTTGTTGGGTTGTGGATTCGAGATCAAATACATTTTTCTCAAGAAATCAGGTTGATATGTACACTATTATACTAAAAGAAAACAAACACATGTTCTTCAAAAGGATTTTATTTATGTACAATCCTAGAATAACTGATTGTTTACAATGTGCTAGGTGAAAGCAAACTTCCACCATAGCGAGCCAAACTGCTTGGTAACATAATTCTCCTTTTCACTACAAATGATGCACAAAAGGTAAGGGAAGTTTGACAACAGAATGAAAACATATTTTGGAACACTGACCATACCCCCAAATGACGATAAGATAAATAATTTTGCAGGCTCCAATGATTTTGGAAAACTCAACTCCATATATAACCCCACAGGTTTGTTGGTGCAAGTTTGATCAGACCAGGGTCCTTTTCAAGTTACCAAAAAAAGGTACTGAGTAGTCTAGAGAACTGGCATGTTCATCTCCTTTGAAGAGAAGAAGTCTCACTTGAAGTGCTGCTGAGACAAATAGATAGGGAAGGGAAAGGAAAAGACTTAGGAGGATTCACAGAACCTTCAAGATTCATCCTATTCTTGTGCAAGACATCTAACTACCGAACATATCTAAACTCATGTGTGCAAGATATGAACCTAATTATGTTACAAACAAGCATTTAAACATAGATCTATCATGTGGAACTCATAAACAATAAAGAAGTATTGTAATGCATACGTAGAACACAAAAATACACAACATATTTTGAAAATTTGGATCCTTCTTCATATTATCTTAAGATATTTCTTCATTTACAAAATCATAGACACATAATAGTTCTCTGTTGCAAATTCTTGGTTCTGGAATCATGTCGCAAAGCTCTAACTCTCAAAATAGTATATAGATTACATTACAGACTCAGAACATGACTTGACTCAACTCAAAACAACCTAACAAAGAGGTAAAGATCAGACTGAACATAATCACAATTCAATCGAACACTAAACAAAAATGAACCCTTTTACAATCATGTTCATCCCTATATATAAGCTAGGTTGTGTCTTATGTCTCGGCTTGCACACTTTCTTGTTCTGTTGCAACCACTTTTTCTTAGATGGTGTTGCACTGTCCCTTTTCGCAACTGATTTCAGTTGCTTCTTATTACTCTGTTGTCCAGCTTCTTCTGAATCTTGCGCAAGTCATTCTTGGCCAAAACGTGCACAATTCCTTATCCCAAAAGCAAAGGGCCCAACAAGATTCGACCAAAAACCTTGAATTTCCCTCGAGTCAAGTTCTCAGTTCTTTCGGAGCTTCCAGGAGAAACTGTTGTATTCCCTTGTTCTCCTTTTCTTCTTTCTTTTTCTCCTCTATTTGTTCTTTCTCTTCTTTTACCTCTTCAAACAAAGGGCCCAACTTTGGGACCAAATCCAAGGCTCACTTCTTCACTGGTTGGAAATTTCCAACTTTATCCTATCACTTCCTGGAAAGGAGTGATGCCTCTGCTATGAACTGTTGGGTTGTATCTGTAACACATCCCTTTGGTTTGGATGCAACCAACGAGTTCCACTCATAAACTTATTTTTCATCAAATTGATGCATCTTCATGCACACTGTCTGAATGACAGGCCGAAAGTCACGCAACTCCTTCTTTTCTACGGATTGTGCCTCAAAGAGGGTGTTCAGTTTGTTGTCTCCCTATTGGATCTTGTTGAACTTCTGTTGTTTCTCCAGTGGATCCATCATGGCCGCAACTTCTTCATTCAACACCTCGATTTTGGCGCTCACATCGTCTAGGACCTGGTTGTGTCTATCGATGTTTCCCATCCAATCGATGTCTTCCCTGAAAATATTTGTGCACTCAGCTGTGTGCTTATGTAGTGTTGCTCAGGAATTGTTGCCTACCAATACTATCTTCTCCATCTGCTCCTGCAGATTTTGAGGTTGTTTCTCTTCTTCTTGATGGGTTTGTCACAACTGCATTTCTATATTCTCAACGTGAATGGTCAGTTGTGTCCATGCTCCTTGGAGTAGCTCAATCTGATGCTTTGACTCTTCTGCATCACTAGATTTGGGAAGCTAGGGTGTGACCTTCTGAATCTTTGGTCGGGCTTGAGAAAGCCTTTCCTGCACTCTTTCCACTCTGCACTCAACTTGGATCTTTTCATGCGCTTCTTGTGTCCTTCATGCTTGCACAAGGAGTGCTTCATCCCTTGCATATTTGGAAGACCTCTCATCCTGCTGGAGCCTCTTCTCTAGTTGATCAGTGGATGCTCTATTCATTCCAACCAAGTGTGTTGTTGGACACTGTGCAAGGTCAGCGGGAGATGGTGCTATGTCACTGGGTGCTCGTGTATGCAGAGGAATTCCACTGGGCATTGAGTGTTCCAAGGGAGTCTCTGCTTCCTCCTCCCCTGCGGATGGTCCTGGCACTAGCCTTAATCTCAACGCTGACCACAAAATTGTCAGAACCTCTGTTCTGGCCAGGCAGAGTTGCAACAACTCTTTGCACTGCTGAGAGTTTTGCAGAACCATCTCCATCTGTTCCTGCGCGGATTTCATTCCTTGCCTAATGTTGACTCTGGTTCCTTCTGAACCTCTGGTATATCCCGACCGTTTCTTGCATCTGCTTCCTCCGTTTCACTTTCTTGACCACCCTCAACCTTGGCCATTGAGGGGATGTGCTAGGTAATTTGATATTGTGGCTCCTCCATAGTTTGGGTGTCATTTTTTGGCATAAAAGGCACAATCTGTTGGTCCTGAGTGTCATTTTCTAACACAAAAGGCACAATCGGCTGGTCTTGGGTGTCCAGGTTCGAACCAATCAACTGTAGGCTCTTCTTTGGTACTTTGGGGTTTGGAACAAAAACTTCTGGTCTTATCTCAGGAAACTCCTGGGTTGTTTCTGGGATTTATTTCTCTACTTTCTGGGGGATCGAGCTGCATCAGCTCTGGATCTCTAGTTTGGGTGGACTAGTGGTTTCTGGGGGTGGCAACTAGGGTTGTGGTGATGGGGGGTGCTCAGTGATGATGGTGGATGGAGGGATGTCAGGATCATGGTCATCATGAATATGGATGATGGGGGTTTCTCTGATCGCTAAGAAGGTGTGGGGGATGACCAATGCAATGGGTTGGGGGTTCATAAATTTAATTGGTGAGAGCTTGGTTCTGAGCTTCTTTTCCACTGGTTCTGTGTTGAACGCAACACTCATGATCTCTTTGACATATGCAGTTGTCAACATGAATTTATCTGGCAGTGGATGGAAGACTGACAACGTTATTTTCTTACTCTCCAATGGTTGTGTCTCATCTTCCTCCTCAGAGTTCTACTATGCCAGATCTTCTTTCTTCTGTGGCTCTAAGACTGCACTCGGTCCTACCCCTACCTCTTTTTCTTTCTTCTTCAACAACTCGCAAGGAAGAATATAGTGCATCCCCAACTCATGGGGTTTGCATTTAACTCCTGGCCATGACATTACCTCTTTGTCAAAGGCCTCCTCGTCTAGGTAGAATGGAATCATCCTCGATTGGAAATCCTCTTTGTTAACATGCCTTGGCCATACAAATGTATGATGTTGATTCATACTGAAAGAAATGTTCCTCGTGTTGCAGTTGAGGAGTTCTTATGGAATGTGTGGCCTCTGCGTTGCATCTATAATCCCATTTTACCACTTAGAGAACGCTATGGTGTTGAAAGTTGTATTCTCTAAATCCATCCTCGACTGCTAGGGCTCAAACATCTTCGCAAGGTGCCCCTTTTCTGCTAGTACCGACGATATTCCCATAGGTGGCTTCCACTTGAAAATCGCAAATGCCATCAATAGATATCCATAGGTGAAGGTGCCTCCCTTCTCCTGGTATTCCTTGCAATCCACTAGTAGTTCCTCCGGCAGGTAATTACACCAGTTGAATACAGTGCCATTGGCACAAAAGTCTGCTACTGATAATGCATCTAGTGTGCATCCTCCCTTGTAATATGACCTCATAAACTTGTTGGATATGATGTAACAACCAGTCCTAACTCTCTCTTGTAGTATGGGGTCAATTTTTTTTGTGCGCCCCCGCTTTGAGTGTGGAATATTTCATAGAGGATGGGCTCTCTATTTTTTCTGTGCTTACTAGGACCTTGGAATACTTTCAAAACATCCTAGCCTTCGTGGGATAGTCCAGTAAGTTGATGGATGTCTTCAACAATGATTGGGTATCGCCTATCCAACCAAAGACTTCGGTCATGCACCCTGTTGATTAGGAATTTTGTTCACCGCCCAACATCACCAGTGGTACCGAATACTGACAGGTCTATGAGGTTCATGATAGTCGAGTTGAATAGGTTGATAAATCCCAGTTTTTCCATGAATTGCATGCCTCCCAACTCATATAGAGATACATCCCAGAAGATGTCAATGTTCATCTAGGGGAGCAAGACTGTATCTGTTAAGTCAAGATCAAGGAGCTTGACCTGCTCCATATTCCCCTTAAGATCACCCACAACCTCGACTCAGGTATCGTAGGGCTCGTCTGGTACTGCATCTTTATACATGGAGATTCGGCTTCCTGTGGCTCTCAGCATTGCGGATTATGAGTTATCACAACTTCTGTGGTGAGCTAATTATTAAGGATCATGACTATGGGTTTCACTACTGCACATTATTGCTCGTTCTACAAAATTCATAAATTGCTAAGTTCTTTGCAAATAATGCATTCTACAACGATTTCTCAGAGCCTTATACTTGGTATTAGCGGCCAAGTTTAGCAATAAATGTTGTTCATCATGACCATATAGATGTGACTTGGATCTGAGTTGTCCGATAGGATGGGTTAACATAGTAAATTCTATCGGGCGATTCTGGCATTTACTTGTGCAAGTTGGATAGGGATGTGGCCGATTTTAGACCTTTCTATTTGATGGGTGGGAATCCCGACGTGAATAACCATGGCATCTTTTCATATCGTGACTTTGTGTCTTAACTAAATTTAGACGGGGTGTCATAATGGTAATTAAGGCTATGACTAGACTGGGTTCGTGTGGCACATGGACTAAAATCGTAGTCAGATTGGTTCTCCCTCCGAACACAAAGGGGTCCCTGTAATATTAATGAATTTCATTAATGAATTTTTTACACTTCTTATCCTACATTTTTGAGTCAGCCGTTCTGCATCAACCAACACTTAAACAAAAAATGAACTACATGTCGTGGTGCAACACTGCGCACATCGACTTTATTAACTGAATTTGAAAAAAATTCAGCAAACTCAAATCTAACTATTATGCATTCTCCTTCGAAATACAGAAAGAGTCCTTTTAGCTCAGTCATGAGACATATAGGGTTTTAGGAGAGTGCCATTCACCCATCCTGGTCATAGCATACCATCTAGTTGCGCGAGTCTAACTTCTCCCAAGGGTCAGATCTCCGCAATTATAAATGGTCCCAACCAGTGCATGCACAACTTCCCAGGATGATTTTGGTACCGACTGTCATAGAGAAGAACCTTATATCCATCCACAAATACTTTAGTTTTAATGTACCTATCATGCCAATATTTTTGTCTTTCGTTTTCAACCGACTGATGGAAGTTTGCTAAAAATCTGGTCTCCTCAAGTTCTTGTAAATCCATAAGTCTCTGTGCAATTGATTCCTCCTCCGACATATGTGTGATCTATGCAATGTACAAACTTGGAGTGATGAATTCTGCAGGAACTATTGCCTATTTCCCATAAACTAGCTGGAACAACGTGTACCTGTGGAATTTCTTTGTGGTTGTCCTGTATGCCTGTAGTATTGCTGGAATTCTGTCATCCCAATCTTCCCGATTTGCACAACAGACCTTTGTTAACCCTCTCTCTAGAATCTTGTTGAATGATTCTACTATTCCGTTGGCCTGCAGTTGGTAGGGGCTAATTTTGTGGTGTTGGATCAGGAACTCTATTGTAAGCTTTTCTATAGTGCTACTAATAAAGTGAGCTCCCTGATCACTGGTTAGGCTCCTAGTACATCCAAATTGAGTGATAATATTTTCAAAGATGAACCTAGAAGTAGTATCGATCAAACAATCTTTAACAACTGTTGCCTCAACCCAACGTGTAAGGTAGTCAATTATAGCAATGATGTCCCTCGCCTTTGAATGCTTAGCTGTGGGGTTGATCAGTCCAATGAAATCAACTACCCACTTCTCGAATGCCTGTAGATATCGAACTGGTTGAAGTGGTAATTCATCTCGTTATGATGGATTACCCACTGATGCAGGGGCATCGCTAGCAAAGCCCATGTGGAGGGACAACACAGTTCCATAGCACACCTTTTTAACTAAAAGGAGTCTAAAATTGGCGTTTCTTATAGATCCTTTTTGAACAGATGATCCTGAGAGATCTGGGAGTTTCAGTCTCATAATTTAATGTAACAGAGCTTGAAAAATTGTTAGTGGTTACTTCAATAGGAGAGGTAGTAGGAGGGAACCCTAGGAACATTCTTGTATATGTAGATGCATTGTATGCCCAAATGAGGTTGTTGGATGAGTATTGTTACTGAATAGGAGGTAGAATAGTTCTTTGACAGAGCTTGAGAGAGCTCAGACTTTGTTACAGTCTAGCCTGCACATATTGTAATCAGATTTTCATATTAATGAAGAAGACAACAGTTTTTCCTGCATATGATTGTTTATATGTTTATGTATTCCATGAATGTATGTTTTAGGTGTATGATAAATTTCATCTGCAGTAGGAATATAGATTTCTCTATCTTTGTTAAGTTTGAGATACAATTTTGTATTCTTTAGGCTGTGCAAGGAGTGCACATCTGAACTCTGTTGAGTCAGAAAAGAACGCGCCAGGAGAGTGCACTAGAGCGATAACAATTAAAGGGTAACCTCAAGGTTGCTAGATACCTTGGAGGATAAACTGTGAAGAGGAAGCATAAAGAGATAGATTCCCTGATAACTCTGTAGATCTCTTCCAAGCAGGCATCGAGTAGGTTCAAATGTGCATAAAGAGAACTCTCTGTCAAGTTAAAGGAGAAGACTACCGAGAAGAAGACACCCATAGAGTTGTTGAATAATTTATAATCTTTGCAAGTGTGCATTGAGAAAAATTTGACGAGAAGGCACGAGAATCCCTTTGAGGAGTAAAGGGACTAAAATCTTAGAAATTGAGTAAGCTAAATCTCAAGAGAGACAGTGCAAGGAGTGCACACAGAAGTGAACTTATTCCAATATTCACAAGCTCAAAAGGAGTAGTGCAAGTTTTCACGCAAAGCGCAAGTGTGTGCCAGAGTCGAGGACAATATTCATTGTCAAATATCAGGAGGAAAAACAGAATCAAAACCCTTTCAATCGGTTTCGCAGGAGAAGGTTCAAAGAGCAAAAAATTTGAACACTTAGAAAACTTCCCAAGTCTGGGAGAACAAAGAAGATCAGGAGGAAGAGTGACATCAACCGTCATATCAGCTGCAAGGAGAAATCTGGACCGTTATATCAGTGTCTAGGAAAGGGAAAGGAGAGTGCGAGGAGGAATATATCCCAACCGTCAGATCTAATCTTAGAGGATCGACAGTCGTCCGATCTAGGTAAAATGCACGGGCCTTAACCCTTGTGTGCATAGAAGGACTGACTTGCCAAAGTATGAAGTCCCAAAGTGATTATGGATCATCCATCATCCAGGATGACAGGTGGAAAAAGATCCAAGACTCTGGAGTGAAAGTACTTCGGAAGTTCTCGAACAAATAGAGAGAGAAATCGCCGAAGAACTGAATGCCAAAATAGATCCAGGTTGTGGGTCGCAAGGAGACATGCGTCAACAGATCTAAATCTTTGGGTGAAAGCACTCTAGAAGTAATGAGTGTGTAGGAATTGAGACTTTTGAAGCTCGAAGAGCCGAAGAGAATCTAGGCCGTCAGATCCATAGGGTACATGGAGTAAATCCGTTGTCCTCGGATGAAACAAGCCCGAAGAGCTGAAGAGAATATGGACAATTAGATCAAGAGGGTATGTGTTGACAGATCATGAACTTCAAGAGAAATCGAATGAGTGGATTTTGAAATCGCCGAACCCCGAATATTCGAAGCAGCTAGGAGCCCTTGATCTATGGGAGGAAACACGTCGTTAGATTATGGACTCCGGGTAAAATTCTTCAGGAAAAGTAGAGCATGGAGAAGTTGATGTTTGATATTTCTGAAGGCTGAAGCCCTAAAGTGGACGATATCCATCGATTTGAAGGTGGACACGCGACGCCAAATCTAGAACTCCAGAGGAAAGAAGAGGGGGAAAATGATGAAACCCCGAAGGAGATATCGATCATTTATCAAG
This sequence comes from Picea mariana, assembly GCA_032191745.1. Classification (NCBI taxonomy): domain Eukaryota; kingdom Viridiplantae; phylum Streptophyta; class Pinopsida; order Pinales; family Pinaceae; genus Picea; species Picea mariana. The sequence continues at coordinate 13,937 of JASDQU010949143.1, read as the reverse complement.
TAGGGGGTCAAAGGACCATTGAACTAGTTGAAAGGGCCAAAGTACTGAAGTAGAGGCAGAGTCGTTGATTGAGGATGACACATGGTAGACGATCTACCATTTCTAAGAAATCAATCTAGAAGAAAGAGGAGGTGTTGGAAAAGAATTCCTGAAGGTGGAGAGATGAAGTTAATATGAGCTGTCCATTGGTTGAGGACAGGTGTCAGTAGATATTCCACTTTGGAATATTGGCATGCGAAGGAAGCAGGAGTTGAGAGTTTAAACTCCCAAAGTTCAAAAGATGAAATCATTCATGACCGTTGATTGAAAGGGACACATGTTGACAGATCGTGGAGATCTAGAGTAGCGTGCTTTGGGGAGAAGGAAGGAAAGGGGAACAGATCTTAGTTTTTGATAATGAAGCACCACCAAGGTCAAAAGATCGACGATTGAGCTGTATTGTGAGGCCATAACATGCTCAGACTTTACAATTCTTAGAGTGGGCTAGAATTGAAACCACGGTATCACCAAAGGGATGCGTGGCGCTTTGTAGCGAATTTCAGGGAGAAAAATGGGTTGGTCTCAAACCACTCTTGGTCGATCTTGCAATCACATACTTATGTGATATCATAGCCTAGGGCCATATGTAGGAAGGGGATAATGAAAAAGGAGCTAGCACCTAAAAATTGATATTTAAGAAGCGTGCAGGAAGTGGTAGCGGGTATCATAGGACTTGCAAATTGAAGGAAATGGGACCTGTGTAATTTAGTTGGGGTCAAGCAAGAGCCCGAAGAGTCGATTTGAATCCTTTATTTGAATGATCCTAGACCGAGAGGACGCGCATCCCCGAGGAGAGAAGGGAGGTCTGCATCACCCACTCTTTGACAAACATCACATGATCTAGCATATACCTTTGCATCCTTTAAGAGTGTTGCCCACCAAAGTCCAGCTTGTAGAATTTTTTGTGCAGTGGCCTTTCCTCCTACATGATCTCCCGCAACTCTGATGTGACATTCCCAGAGTACGTCTTGTCTTTCATGATCCAGGACACATCTTTTGAGGATACTATCTAGTCCCAGTTTATACAATTGTCCCACGATGAACTGGTAATCCGCTTCTCTAACAACCATATGGAGTTTCTGGGTTGCGGAATATGTTTATGGGCAGGCTCCTGTACTTAAAAAGACTGTTATGTCCTCTAGGTACTCTGGTATGGCCTCAACACGAAACAAGTCTGCATCTAGGAGCTGATTGTCAACTACTCCGCCACTTTCCCCTGAATCTAATCTAGACAGGTGATCATGTCCTATGTTCCATATTCCAATCTTAACAAGTACTTCAAAAGAAAATTCTTGAAATAATAGAAACCATCTACAAATTCACCCTTCCAACACAAGTTTGTTAACTAGATATTTCAATGCAGAATGATGAGTAAAGAACTTAAAATGAGAACCTAACAAATAATGTCTAAATTTTTGCAAAGCGTATATCATGGCTAAACCCTCCCTTTCTGTAATTATTTAATTGCGCTCTTCTTGTGACAACTTCCGTCTCGTAAAGTAGATAGGATTATCCATGGCTCCATCTCTAGGTTGCGCTAAGATATCTCCTAAGGAAATTCTTGAAGCATCTACATGGATGTGAAATTCATTTTCCCAATTTGGGAATATTAGAATCAACATTGTGTTGAGCTTCTCCTTTAGGGTCTCGAACGCTTTATCACATTCTAGAGTCCATTGTAACATTTCAACCTTTTTCAATAGGCTTTCTAGAGGTACACTAATGTTTGCATATCTTCTGATGAACCTGCGATAGTACCCTGTGTGTCCCAGCATGGAGCATAACTGCTTAGAATTCATAGGTGGTGGCATGTTCACAATAACCACAACTTTGGATGGGTCTACCAATAATCCCTCTTGGCATAGAATGTGGCCCAACAAATTCCCATGTGGTACGTAGAATATGCACTTTTTGAGATTCAATGATATCTGTAATTCTATGCATCTGTCAAACATCAAACATAACAACGCTACATGTTCCTTGAGAAAATTATATGTTGTCCAATCATCCATATAGACCTATATGAACTTGTGAATAAACTCTCTGAACGCTGTTATTACAATACTATAAAAAACTGCAGGGGCGTTCTTTAAGCCAAATGGCATCACATTGTATGCGAAAGATCCCCATTTTGTTATGAATGTGGTCTTCTTTTTGTCCTCTTCGAAAATCCTTACTTGGTGGTACCCTGAAAATCCATCTGTGAATGAGTACGCTTCCTTCCCTGCAACCCATTCTAGAACCTCATCAGTAAAAGGTGTTGGGAAAGGGTCATGCACACAGGCAGAGTTGAGGATTTTATAGTCTACACAGACCCTGATATCCTCTGTGCCTTTCTTTATTTGGATGACTATTGGGCTGACCCATTCTTCTTCTTCTACTGCAAAGATAAGTCCATCTTCCAACATCTTGTCTATCTCCTTCTTAACCTTCTCTTTTACTCTAGGGTTAGGATAGTATGGTCTATGCCTCACATGCTTGGATCTTGGTTTCTTCTTCTTCTACTGCAAAGATAAGTCCATCTTCCAACATCTTGTCTATCTCCTTCTTAACCTTCTCTTTTACTCTAGGGTTAAGATAGTATGGTCTATGCCTCACATGCTTGGATCTTGGTTTCAATTCGATTTTCATTTCTCCCATAAATCCTTTGATTTCCTTTAACTCTAAAAAAGTCTTTGGGAACAAATCCTCATATTCCCGCAACAAACTTTGTATTTCTTGAATAGTTTTCTCATCACATTAGTCTCCCAACATAGTTATCTTAGGTTTCTTTGTGGTCCCTATATTGACTTTGTGCAACTTTAATGGGTGATTATAGGAACTATCATTCTGACTGGGTATGGTGTTCTAGATTTCTATGTTCCCTTCTGTCTCTTTGATGGGTAGGTTTCTCAATTCCTCTAAATCATCTAGGATTTCTGAATCCATGCTAATATTATAACATTCTATGGGATTCTTGGTTGAGGTTCGGTGAATATTAGTCTGAAGTTATTGGCTATGTTTTGCACATACCACTATGGTTGATTTCTGATTACTATTATCTATAAAAATAAATTCTTTAATATTTTGCAGGACTACTTCAAGCTCAGGGTACTTACTTATAAATGAGAAGTCCTTGCAAAAATGAGCTGCCAGCGTCTGCCAGTCGTTGGTATATCTTTGTTTTTCCTCGTGTATGAACCAATATTTCAGGATTGGACCTAGGGAGTGGGGAAATACCTGAACCTAGAAGTGAGAGGGTATTTCCGCAACTTGCCACTATGTCACACACTGTTTAATATGTGCTCTTGGATCATATTCTCCGCTGAATAGTTGTGCAACTTGGTAATCCGTCTGCATCTTTGATTCCAGCTGCTCCTTATTCTGAAACCTATAATTGATAGTTTTCTTTACATCATCCCAATTTATGAGTAAGGATTTATGATTAGCCCATCATCTGGCATGGGTGTCCTAAAAGGATACATCTAGTATTGAGATTGTTTGGTCCTCTACTACCTTTTCTTCCATTCTGAGCATAAAACTGTCGAGTCTTGAGGTGCCATCATATACTGGGTGTTCCTTGACTTTAGTCCCAACCCATCTAGTTTCTTTGACAGTTGCACATCTCCTTGATAATTTTCCGTACGAGCCTTGTTGCCCAATGTCAAATGCCAGTTCCCAATCTTTGTCCACTGACTGTATATGATCAAAATCTGGACTAGGGGTCAAATTTTAGCCCAAAAATCAACGTTCTTGGAATTGCTTCAAAACGAATGATAGTGTAGCCCTCGTTGTCATGAATCCAACGCAATTCATTTCATCTCAAACGGACGTCGGGAGCGAGAGATATAGCGATCTGTTTGTCAAGCCAAACAGGAATTTTTTTTTTATGTTGACCGTACCAGTCCGTACAGTCTGACGTGGCAGGACCGTACGACCATACAGAAGTGATGTGGCAAGCAATGGTTGGTTGACTGTTGTCGAATCCGGAGGTGACACATGTTAGTTTAGTGGAAAATGGTATGAGGACACGTGGCCCAATCCGTGGGCACCACGTGTCACTCGTTTATTGGCCGATTGGTTTTATGTAAAATGTATTGGAGGCCATGGGGTTCGACCCCCATACCTCCCCCACTATGTAAAGCCTTCACAAACCTCCGTTGACCAATATTCCACAGTTTGTTTCTTAACATGTATATGGATATTATTATATTTAAGTTCATATGAGTTTGTAATTGGCGGGAGGTCGGGCCAGGGCTTAGCCCGGCCCATGGTCATTTGTATTGTATATGACCGTGTTATATACATTGGCCTGACCGTTTGTGCGTGGGTTTAAAACGTATAGCCGTGGTTTTGTTCCACAGCCACATGACCAGTGGTATTAATGTGTGCGGGGGTTACGACGGGTGGATCCCCTGGTCGTGGGAATTTATTTATGTGTTTCCATGTGATCAT
>JASDQU010949142.1:0-32546 GCA_032191745.1 Picea mariana | reverse complement strand
TATCTATGATAAAACTTCCCTGCTTGTGTTTGGATCGAATTTCATTGTTTTCAATGCGGCGGTGTTGAATTTGTTTTGCTGGAAGGATTTTATTTCTCAAGCTCCATTCTTTCCCATTCATGGTAGTATGTCCGCCAAAGCCAGGATTCCCATATATCTCAGTTGCAATCAGAGATTGGAAGTAGTGCACAATTCCTAGATCCGATAAGTAAGGAAAATAGTAAATGGGAAACATATTTCGGTCGCCAAGAAGGTTCGATTTCCACAACCTTGTTTGTTCATGCCAGAATATTCAAAACATAAAAGATTCAATACATTGAGCCATCAACTTATGGCACAACATTTTAAATACAAACTCCTTTGAGGAAGAATCATCTCTTCTGTGAGGGCCACCCAAATCAGAAAGAACCAGATAACCAGACGAGCTAAGGGGCTACGTGGCACCAACTTCACTCCTATATCTTCCATCTTCACTCCTATATCCGCTAACTGCAAGCATATGTGGTGCAATGCCAACAATAGGACTAGTACCCCGGGGGAACATATTTCCCAAGGAAAACATTTGTTCAGCTGAAGAAAGAAAAGGGATCTGACCAAAATCAGTAACAAGGTTGTTTAATTGAAGTCGCTCTTTTAGAGGGTTTTCATGAAGCCTGGACTAAACCTCGTATAAATCCTTATTAACAACTGAAGAGCCCCCCGCAATTTGAACAATCTCATCAGGATTCATAAGCCATGACACAAGAGGGAAGTTGTTCCTTTGGTAGAATCTTAATCTATGCACCAGTATCAGTTCTCATTTTCTCTATAACTTTTCCGCTTCTCAAGTAGACAACCAATTTGATTATTCAGAACTAGTAAGCGAGCAGTAACTTGCTTAATATCATCTTCGTCTTCATCATCAGATCCACGCCCTTCCTTAACAATTCTTGCAAATACCCTAAACAACGCGTCTTGAGCAATAAAAAGTGGATTCTTGTCATCCACTAATACAACATCATCATCTTCATCGTCCCAGTCCACCTTCCATTATTTTGGTGCACTGAAAATGATGATAACCCTCTCATCCACCCCAGGAATACCATCAACAACCTTAATCTTGGCACGTGTGTCATTCCTCAAAGACTTGATAATACTACCACCCTTTCCTATGACACCTCCAATCTTGTCTCCAGGACATAGGAGGCGGTAGACTACGTCATCTACACCAGGCATCGTCTCTCTTTGACCACCAGGATTCCGTCGCTTCCTTTCACTATTTGTTTCAACATCAGACCCAANCACCATTGCAACCCAAAAAAACACTTACCTTAGAAAGATCAAATGAACGGTCCTGTAGCTATCCCGATAGTGGGCTGCAGATCATACTCTACAAGAGTCGATTATAGAACAAGATCTGAGACAATAGTTCTCAGATAAATTTTTGGCGGAAGAATCGGCCCACTATTTGGATGAAGTCATTTATGCCAATAGCCAGTATTCCTAGTTCACGAGGCATGTCTCTTCAAAGTCGACGTCCTCGATACTGCAAATAAATTTCACCTGAAGTCCACTGTATGGATAAGTAGCTCACGAATCTGTGATCCAGCCACCTAGAGCTCACGAATTTGTGATCCAACCATTTTGTTGATTGATTTAAGCGAAACCTAAGCATATGTTACCTTGACAAAGAAATTTTGATGCATATCCAACAATAAGGTTGGGAACATATCCCAATAGCAATTAAAATTTAGATTTGACGATAATCCTGTTGGGCAAATTTATTAAAAAATCAGATTGATCATAACAATATTAAAAGATAATCAAGAATAGTTACGTAGTTAGGATGTGGCCCATATTTCATGATAATGAATGGTCACAAGATCTCCCTCCTAATTCAGTGAATAAAGTTTATCTTTCCATGGATTTTGATGAGCCTATATTTCCATATAAGCTTTAAAGATTTTGCTCCCAACTAGACTTAGCAAATACGAAAAAGATGGAAAGGAATTTGTAACAACCAGGATTTCAAGATACAAAGGATTTGTTTTTAGTTGAGATTATGACCCAGATTCGCAATTTTAGTTGATGCTTTGACATTTTTAATCAACGTTTATTGTTATTTTTATTTGGTTGGGTTTGTAAACAAGAGATTTAGCTTTTGATGATTTGATTATTGGCAGGTTGCAGGGTGTAGGGCCGAATGTCAAAGGATGAAGTTGGCGAAAGGATGGCATCAAAATAAAATAAGTTAAAAATGAGAAGAGCGCGAGCATGACACTGTTTCAGCAAAAACATCACTGTATCAACATGGATAATTTCAGTGTTCAGCAAGTAAAATTTTTACTATATCGGTATGTAAAATTTTATTGTCTCAGCGACTGTCTCAACATGTAAAAATTTCACTGTTTCAGTGACTGTCTCAACATGTAAAAATTTCACTATTTCAACATGCTGTAACAGTATGTAAAAACTCGGCTTTGTTTTATTCGTCTAATTTTTTTTATTGTGTTTATTTGTAGGTCAAAGGATGGACGCAAAAACATTCATTCCTGAAATCAAAATCATCCCTATTTTCTGATCCTCGCTATCACACAAAGCGTGAAGGAGAGCATACTTATTCTAGGTAAAAAAAAAATCTGAAAATGAAAAAAAAAACTGAAACGAAAACCTACCTACTATGTGCTAATTACATCTTAGAAATCAGTTACGTGTAGGAAAATTTCCAGTGGAGCCATTCACATAACAGTAACAGTAATATGTTCAGTGGTAATTTTTCAAATGAATAATGGAAATATTCGAGAGTGAAGGAATCTAGTTGTTGTAACGACAAACTAACTAAATAAAAATAAAAATGAAATTTATCTAATCGAGTACTTACCTGGAACCATTTCTCGATATAACTTTTGTAGGTGCGTTTTTCCTTTCTCAGATCTTGTTGTAACTCCTCTTCATCTTCCTCAATCTCTTGCTTGATTGATTGTTCGTCATCAAATATGTAGGGTTCTTTAGATGTTGAATCTTCGTGCTTTTCTGAAGGAGTATTTGAATATTTAATTGCTATCAAGATCTCCTCTTCTAGAGAAGAGGAGATCCCGAATTTCGAAAAGATCTGAGTGAGTAGTTCCAAGCTGACACTCATTGTTAAAACATATTGAAAAAGGGTTCTTACAACACCCAAAAAAAATGAAAAACTGAAAATCATACTTGTTGAAACACATGAAAAATACTCTTGCTGAAACACATGAAAACCTTTTCACAGTTGCAGGAATTGAAAATTTACACTACCATACTTGCATGAATTGAAATTTAATCTTAATTGCAGAAATTGAAATCTACACTTACATGAAAAATCAAGCTAAACCTCAATCCATCGTGCTTCCCCGGCAACGACGCCAAAATGGTAGGCATAAATATTGTTGTTTAATTCCATTGTAGTACTTTCCCAACTATTTAATTTGTCAATCCGAGGTTTGTAGGATTATGAAGCACACACACTATATATGCAGGACTGAAGTAGAAGTAATCTAATCTAAATAGTTGAAATGAAATTAATCTAGGAAAGCATTGAAAGACTAACTAGGAAAGCAAGAAATTAATCTAGGAAAACAATACAACATGTGAAGAGTTGAATGAAAAAATACATATGTGAGCTCACACAATAAATTAATCTCAAATTATATTACAAGAATCAAATGAAAAAGCATGAAAGAATAACAATGGAAGAATCAAAGCTAAGAATCCCCTTCTCCTAATTACAAGACTAAATTATGAATACCATTGCTCCCCTCATGAAGAGAGAACACTCTCTTATATATATGAGTGTCATAATGACATATCCACTATTCTCTCAACCACTCTCAATTACTTTCCCATTATTACAAGATATGATCCCTTCAAATCCTCCACACATCTCTCACATATCTTAGATAAGATATGCCAACCAAATATTCCATGATCTTCTCTCTTTCAAATCTTCAAGTTGAAGATGTAATTCTAATTTGAGGATAGGTAGTGAATTATGACTTTGTTGAAATCTTCAAATATGCCCGCACACATCATCAAACTCATCAAACTTTGATATATAATGAAAATATGTTAATTTATAATATTTAATCACAAATTCACTTATAATACTAAAATGAATACAATGGAAAATAACAAGGAGAAATCCAAATATCAATATGGAAATGGTATGATAAAAGGTTTATTAGGACCATGAAATGTAAGGAATGGTGAGGGGAAAAGAGGATATAAATGTGACATTTCTGAGGCCCAACACTATAGTAGAGGAATCATTACACACAAGTCCCTTAGTTCCCCTATGATGTCAAAAGTAGGTTGAATAGGTGGTTTACATTGATTTATTTGCTTTGGAAAAGGTGGGGATTTAGCTTGAGGTTCGTCAGCGGGTGGAGTCAACTCAATTGAGTTTCGTGTAGACGAAATTTGCTATTTAGGTTCATTCCTCATTGGTTTAGTGGTTGGAGTGTATTTTAGTTCAGTTAAAACTTTCTTGGACCTAAGATAGGTAGCTTGACAATACAGAGTAGACAATGAATATGCTTGATATTCTTCATCTTCTATATTATAAATAGGTTGGTTTTTCTTGTTATTAGGATTAGGAATATGCTTAGAAAGTAGTTAAAAATGTCTCTTAGGATGTTGATTGTTATGATGATTCTATTGTGGAGGAGGAGGTAGGAGAGATTATGGTTGTGGCTTCCAATTTAAAGATGGCCTAAAATATTGTTTTTGATTCAACCATTAGAAATTATGAAATTGATGAGTTTGTTGACCATAAGGAAAAGGGTAAGAAAAATGCGGTTGATTTGGAAGAGGTGATTTCCAAATTGGTTGAGTGCTTGGAAATTGGGGAGAATACTAGTTATAGGTTGAGAATTGATTGTTCCGATGTGAATTAAAATGTTGAGAATCATAATTCATACCTAGAAATTGAGGTTGAGGTTTTCCAAACCTTCTTTGATTGATAAAGTATACTTTCTCCACATTCTAGTCTACACCTTTATAGGCCTAGTAGCCGAGGGAAATCGATGGTATCATGATTATTAGGAAAAATGGTACAAACAAATACAACATTCAAGGGACATTCATTTTGAACATGTTTCTTAGTTCACTTTGGACAACATATTGTTAAAAATCCCTTCCCATATCCTCTTGCTTCTTCTTTGCTTGCAGAGTGTCAAGTTGCATCAATAATTAATTCAACAGGTCACTCTTTATATCCTCTCTCTATCTTGAATCAAGGGTAGATCCACGGGAGGTCTGGCTTATCTATAGGCTGGATTTATCCACAACACTTGTAAAGAAGGACTAGGTGGTGTCCTTACCCCGAATGGTCACTTTCTATGAGTCCAAAAAACCCAAGGAGCATGAAAGGAACTATTTCACACATGATTTAGAGTTGGAATACATTATTCATGCATTAAATATTTGGAGGAACTACCTCATGGCCATGGAATTTGAATTGAGGATAGACCACAATGGTCTAAAGCATTTGTTTGAGTAGCCAAATTTAAATGCTAGGCAGGTAAGATGGATAGAATTCCATAGTGAGTATGACTTTGATATAAAGCATATCGAAGGAAAAGAGAATAGGGTGGCAGATGCACTCAACAATAGGGTGCATAAGATGCATTCTTGAGCCATAAGCATGTGTTTTTTTGATTTAAAATATAGAATTTTGGAAGCTACAAAATCATATTAGCATTATGTGTTAGCAAAGGAGGCATTACAACAAGGTAAACTTCAACATAATTTTAAAGAGTATGCATTGAAAGAGGATGGAGTCCTCATGTATAAAGGAAATGTGTATGTGCCTAATACATAGGAGTTGAAAAGTATTTTGTTGAGAGAAATGTATAATGTGCATTATGTTGGGCACCTTGATTATCAGAAGACTATTGTAGTTGTCAGAGGCCAATATTTGTTGCTACACATGAAGAATGATGTGGATGAGTATATAGCCAAGTGCATGGAATGATAGAAAGTAAAAGTATAGAAGATACATCCAACTAGATTGTTGTATCCATTGTCCATTCTTGATTGGAAATGGGAAGTGGTGACCATTGATTTCATTACCAAGTTTCCCATAATAGTGAAGCATCATGACTCCATGATGGTGGTGGTGGATAAGCTAACCAGGGAAGCTCATTTTGTGCCAGTGAAAATGACACATAAGTTAGCAAATATTGCAAACATATATATGAGAGAAATTTCCATGCTTCATGGTGTACCTAATATAATTGTGTCTGACAGAGATACCAAATTCACATCAAACTTTTGGAAAGATTTATTCAAGGGATTTTGAACAAATCTGAACTTCAATACAACATATCACCCAGAGAAAGATGGGTAGATAGAAAGGATCAATCAAGTGATTCAAGATATGTTGGGAATGTATGTGATGTACAAGCCTTATAGGTGGGAAGGCTGCCTCCATTTGGTGTGTTTTTCATATAACAATGGACAATAGTCATCATTAAATATGATTCCATTTGAAGCACTTTATGCTAGAAAGTGAAACACACTAGTGAGTTGGGATAACCTAGTAAACAAAGCAGTGGTTGGGCCTGAGTTGATCAAGGATATGGAAGAACATATGGGAAATATTAAGAACAACTTGAAGGTTTCATAGGATAGGAAGAAAATTTATGCTGATAAAGGCAGAACACATAGATAATTTAGAGTGGGTGGCCACATTTTTTTGAAAGTGAAGGAAAAGAAAAGTTCACTAAAGTTGGGGAATTCCTCAAAGTTGGTAGCTCATTATTGTGGGCCATTTGAAATACTATAGAGGATTGGTTCTATTGTATACATGATAGCATTACTTACATCTATGCATGTGCATAATGTATTACATGTGTCATTGCTTAAGAGATAGTGCCTGCTGCTAACCATGTAATTGATTGGACTGTGATCCAGGTGGAGCTAGGGGGAGAATTCTGAGTTCATCCTGTGTGCATACTAGACAAGAAATTCAACCTACTTCAGAATAGAGTAATATGACTGATAAAGGTCTAGTGGACCTACTACGGTCCAGAGGATGCTACATGGGAGCATGAGGATACCATGCAGGAAGAGTACCCACATCTTTTTGGAGATTTTTAAAGAATTTTGAAATGAACCTTGTATATAATGCATTGATGAAAGTGCATAAAACAAGGGGGAAGGTAATGTAATACCCCAAGTGGTAACTATGCAAATGAAGGTATAACTGTTCATATAGGTGGGTGAGTTAGGATGGTTTTGGACCAGAGTGCCTTCTATGTATGAATGTTTATGATGGTGAGTCTGTATGCTATGGTCGATGAGACACGATTTGTATTTTGTAATCACACTATCCTATTAATAAAAATACATCACTACTACATACTTGAGGATGAAAAGAGTATGGGGGGATAGGACTCCACGAGAGGGAAAGGGGGATAAGGGATTATGAGAAGGGATTAAATTAGGGGGATAAGCCAAGGAATATAATATAATAATCCTAAAATTCCAAGCCTAAGTTTTTGTTATGTTTATCCTACGTTCCTAAGTGATGAGAATGAATTACCAAGTGGGATCAAGGAGGGTTCCTTGTTTTTGAAATATTGTAACTACAAAGAATATTCTAATTATAATTGAGTTATTATCGTGTATACCAATCCCCTTTTGTGGATTTATCATGTTGATACTTATGTATGACCAAATCCCCTTTTGTGGATTGGTCAAACCTAATCAAATGATGCTAATTGAGAATTCATCCCCTAGGGTTAATTAAAGTGGTTTTAGACACTAGATGAAGAAGTCAGCCTTGCTTGTTGAAAAGACACAACCCTAACGCTCCTCAGATAGTATAAATAAGAGAGGCTAGCACCTCATTCTTACACTCAATCAACCACTCATCTAGTGCACAAGTTTTGGAGATAGATGCAGTTTCCAGAAGAAGGAGAGAGTGGCACATGCTCAATATTGGTTACTCTTGGTGGTCTTGTCTTTTATCTTGGCATTGTATTGGAAATATATATTAAAGAAGTTTTTGTTGGGTTTTCTCCCACATGAGGGTTTCCCAGGATAAAATGTTGTGTACCTTGTGATTGTGTTTCTCTCAGTGATCCTGCTTATGCTATTATTGTCTAGTATATTGAAAAGAACTTAATAGAATCTCTAAATTTAACATGGTTTCAGAGCTAAACCGAGTAGATCACATTTCACTGGTTAAACAAAAATGTCACCGTTGTTATACAAGAAATTTAGGGCTTTTTGCAGAAAGATAATTTCATCCTAAAACTCTTCTATGGAAGTGCACCCTAGCCTAGAGAACTCATTGGAAACTTGAGCGCACCTTTTCAGTGGCCAAAGCCTCCATAAAGTCAAACCCTAGTTTTGACTGGTACCAAAAAACCAGGAAACCAGAACAAGTACCATAAGTACCAGTCCAGATTTGCGCTGGCCCAATTTTAAGGGGTAAAATTTGGAGTTTTTGAAATCAGACTTCTCCAATATACTCGCCTCAACAAAACACATCTAGTCCCTAGATCAGAATTCCAAAATTTGAAAGTTGAAAAATTAGGGTTTCCTCATAAAACCCTAAGTTGCAGTTGTAGTTGCAGTTGCAGTTGAAATACCAGTTGCAGTTGTAGTACCAGTTATAGTTATAGTTGCAGTACCAATTATAGTTACAATTGCAGTACCAGTTATAGTTACAATTGCATTATTAGTTGCAGTTGGAGTGCCAGTTCCTTCATGCCAGTTGTAGTGCCAACACCAACTGCAGTACCAGTTGCAGTAAAATTTTTTGTGAAGTGTTGGGACTGTTGTTTTATTGTCCTAGTGCACCTTACCCCAAGTTTGATTATATTGATATGCATCTATTTGTTATTATTTTTACATCTAGGTTGTATGTTGAAGTTATGACAATCATACGAACCCTTGTTCAAAATTAAAGACAAATTATTAGAATGAGATTAGAGTTTATTCTCTAACTTAGATTTTTTTCAAGATATCATATTGTCTTAGTACAGAGGATAGGTTGAAGAAAGTACTTGTCATCTTGAGTGAAGGGGAATTGGAAGAAAATCAACACACACATTCTTGAGGACAAGACTCCAGGTTCTAGGTTTGAGTGATTAAGTTGATAAAATTCAAAGTTTCACATGACAAGTTTGATAACTACCTCATTACATTTAAACACTATAGTTGAGGTAGTAGTCTTTTAAAAGTATTATACTTGGTAGCATGTGAGAATATTGAGATAATTTTTTATTGTAATCATTTACCAGATACAACTAACATATCCTCTAGGAGAAATTTCTTGTGTTGGTTCCAGGTTACCATGGAGGAATATTTGATCACAGTAATAGAAGAGTGTTGATCTCATTTCTTATTATATTTCTTACTTTTTATCTTTGTTTCAGGTAGGTCACAAGTGATATCTCTAAAGGAGCTACTGTGACGATTATTCGTGCTATTGTTTTATTATTATTATTATCAAAAGAGTATTATTCTTGCTTATTGTTTTGTTGACCTTGTTTCAGGTCACAGGTGATAACCCTGAGGAATCTATAGTGACAGTTGAAAGAGGCAACACACTAGATGAGACATGGAGCAGACTATCCAAGTCATATGCGTGATCGTATACATTCAGAAGATGAATAAGAAACTACTTTTGAGATATAGAGTATCTCATATGGAGATGGACTGTAAGGAGTAGAAGGTTACAAAGATGACCGAATATTAGAACAAGAACTCACAGTAGAATTTTTCAAAGGATAATGAAGCCACCTTGACAGGAATAAGAATTCACTTGAAGTAGGACTCAACTTTTCATATTAAGACTTGGTATTCAACACCAAGTATATCTTGTATAGACTATGAAGTCCTTGTAGAGTCAGAAGAAATTGAGAACAAGGTGAGCCTGATCTCAGAGAGGATCATATGGGAAAAAGAGACATCTTCTAGGAATCATAGATAGATGCCAAGAGTTGAGAAGAATAGATCATAGATTCAGAGACCTCTAGGAGACATGAATATCCTGGGAATATTCCCTTGTTTCAATGACAGAGAAGGAAGCCAGTCAGAAGGACTGGGATATGGATTTTTCCATGAGACTAGAAGGGAAGTCAGTGTTGAATTCCAAGATTGATATAATGGATCAAGCATGTTGTATATAACAATATAAAATATGTACAAAGACTGAATTGTGTCCAGAGGATTCTCCTAGAAAGAGGGAGAATACTATGACGAGACACTTTCTCCAGTAATCAAATAAACAGTTCAAGTATTTGAAGACAACCAGAACAACCATGATTCATATACAATATGATATGTAGGGGGAGAAATCCCCATATTTAAAATTAAGTGGAAGTTGGTGCAGTACATTAATTGGGCCATGGAGACATGACTACAATAACATATAGAGTTACCTCCATGAAAGAAGAAGATATATTTGCAGTATTAGTTATCGAGCCACTGTCAGTTTCATATGAATTTGTTGTTGTAATAGAGTGAAGGAACTACTCTCATAGTTCAACAAATATAGTGATTCTCAACTTTAGAGAAGTTGCAGGTGCAGAGTCCCAATCCCAGAGGAATAATTGTAGAGAGAGTAGAAGACACACTCTCAGACAATGAGACAGATAGTTCTTTTCAAATATCACATAGTGCTAGCACATGGTTGTGCATACTAAGTTGAAGATGATAAAGCGTACCAGGTTGGTACAATGAGATGTGAAAATTTGGTTTCGAAGTATAGGACAAGAAGACTCATGTCTAGAAGTTGACACAAGCTCCAAAAGCTTGGTATGGCAGAATTGATAGTTTTCCGATGAGCTTGAGTTTTTCCAAGAGTAAATCTAATCCCAATATTTACTTCAATATTGTGGATGATGGACTAGTTATATTTCTACTATGTGTGGATAAATTATTCTTGACAGGTGAATAAAATCTCATCACAGATTGCTAGACGAAGCTTGTTGCAGAATTTGAGATGAAATACCTAAGCATGATACATTATTTCTTATGTCTTGAAGTTTTGTAGATCTCAGAGAAGATCTTCCTTAACCAAGGGAGGTATGCAGTTGAAATAATGAAGAAGTTTGATATGATGTAAAGCCATGAACACACCCATGGAAACAAAGTTGAAGCTCTTGGTTGATACTTCGTCAGAATTGGTTGATGCTACTCTGTATAGATAGATTATTGGTTCGTCGATGTATCTGACGAATACCAAGCTAGATATATGTTTTCATTGTGAACACCTTGAGTCAGTATATGGTAGATCCCAGACGTGTTCACCTTGTAGCTGTAAAAAATATGATGAGATACCTTAAGGGTACGCTGGAATATGGTCTCTGCTATTCTGGAGATCATAACTTCAGACTGGTTGGTTATACTGATTCATATTGGGCTAGAAGTGTTTTTGATAGAAATAACACTTTAGGATGTTGTTTCAGTATGGGGTCAACCACGACTTCATGGAAGAGCAGGAAGCAATCCAGTATTTCTCTCAGCATGACAGAAGCATAATACATTGAATCATGTTCCTCCAATTGTGAATGCATATGGCTTCGGAAGTTTTTGACATTTCTATTCAATCTAGAGATGGAAGCCACCATCATTCTATGTGATAACTAAAGTTTCATAAAGATGACGAAGAACCCTGTGTTCCATGACAAGTCGAAGCACATAGAAATCCGATATCACTACATTCATGATATGGTGTAGAGGGGAGTTGTAAAGCTCCAATATGTTGGCACAAATGAGCATATTACAAATGTGTTGACTAAGCCTCTATCTCGTGTAAAGTTTGAATACTTTCGAGACAAGCTTGGTATAGTCCGAAAGGACCTCCCTCGAAAGGGGGAGTGATATTGATGATAATATGGTATCCTGACCAACAATGGGTAGCTCAGTTAGGATTTTATATCCTAGGGGACTAATCATCCCTGGACAGATCCCGAAGGTCCACTAAGGATGGTTTGTTAGAGTACCTGTGCATGTATATGTCAGCTGTGGTTAGTAGTGGTAGCTATGTTAGGATCTTTATAATCCTAGGGAATCCTATGATTCCTGGGTAGATCCCGAAGGTCCGGTAAGGACGGTTTGTCGGAGTACCACGTGGTAGCTCTGTTGGTATTTTATATCCTAGGGAATCTTATGATTCCTGGGAAGATCCCTAGGGTCTGTCAGAGTACCACACAATTTTGTTGTTGCACCTGCCTCATTCTTTTGCCATATCCTGATGATGTTGTTATCTCAACCTTGCGTTGATCATGTTGTTATCTCAACCTTGTGTTGATGATGTTTTTATCTCAGCCTCATGTTGATGATTTTGATGATGTTGTTATCTCAACCTTGTGTTGATGATGTTGTTTTATCATCCTTGTGTTGTTGATGTTTACAAACCTCATGTTGTTGATGTTGGTGTACCGGCCTCGTGTTGGTGATATTATTATTCTAGCTTCATGATATTGATGTTGATACTTCAACTTCATGAAAAAGTTGATGATGATGATGCTACTTCAACTTCATGCTGAAGACGATGATGATGATGCTACTTCATCTTCATGATGAATATGATGACGATGATGCTACTTCATCTTCATGTTGAAGATGATGATGATGTTGCTACTTCAGCTTCATGATGAAGATGTTGATGATGATGTATCAATATTGTATTGATTCATGATGTTGTATTAGTTTTATACTAATTGATGTTGAGTACCTTTTCCCTGGTGTATTCATATCCTTGAATGATGGGTTACATGTTAATGAGATATAGAACAACAATTTCTATGGCTGGGAGGAACGTCTAAGGCCTAAAACTAGTTTGTGCTTCTCTAAAAGATAAGTTCCATGATTATTATGATGTCACTTTTATGCTTGAATGTGTGTGAATGATGTTTATTTCCATTGTGTTAATTGTCTATTTGATGCACATTTCATTGATGAATGTCTTGCATGAAAAATTATGAATGAATATGAATATGCATGGGTGCATGATAGTAGTTAAATAACATGTATGTAGCATATGCAAATATTACCCATTACATAAAATCTATTAGAAATATTTGTTGAGAATGTTAAGATATTTTTTAGAGTGGTAACTGGTGTGGCATTTCCTAGGAACAAACCTGGGGATGTTACATGAAATTTGGAAATTGGAGATCAATCATCACTCTATTGATCTTTTCCCAAGATTTGTTGTAAGCTGACCATTGTTCCTCCATTCACATAGTTGGATTGATGGATAAATTTTCCCTATACATATGAGCTCCATGTATCCTTTCTATACTATCATTAATCAGAATTCAAACCCCATGGTCTTCCTCACCTCAAGATTTCTGTATTTCTTTGATATATTTGATCTAGTCTATGACCCTATCTCTTTTATCACGTCATTTGAGAATTTATTTATGTTTTACAACAAACAATAATGTCTCTTCTTTATAGTTTGCAACTATTTTAAAAAATGTATCTCTCACTAGCTTATATTTGGCATGCTCCTCTAAAAGATATTCCTTCAAATTTGACACTACTTCTGTGGTAATAGTGTGCTTGATCTCTAAGGGATACTGATTATTTTCACATTTACTCAACTTCCCTTTCCTCTTCTCTATCCCTATCTATGATAGCATGTGATATCGATACCACTACACCTAGCATTCTCTTAACTTGGCCTCTTTAGCATCGAACAAGGTTTCTTCAGATGTACATAGCACAACATTGTCTACAATGATTTTCCAGTTTTTTGTGTGTCCTTACAATGGATTTCCTTTTTCATTCATAGGTGATAGAGTCCACATCGGGAACCACATCCAATGGTTCTTGAATCAGTTTGTCGCGCCAATATAAAAAAAATTCTAAGCTGTCCAAGGTATGAAATTGTTCCATAGTAGGTTATTTTCCCTTGGCTTCTACTTTGGCTTGCTCCTCAATAGTTCCCTCCCCCTTCATCTATCACCTGGTTTTTGTATGATATGTCATCCCATCCTGATGTTGATGGAACTATTTTTTTTTTATCCTCACCTAGCCATTGAGTTGTTGAAGGTGCAATAGTCTCATCAGATGGGGTTTGAATAGGCATTTGTGTTTCACTAGCTTCTTTAGATGTAGTTTCCTGCTTCTCAGGTTTCGGGGTTGTGCCAACCCCTTCAAACTTTTGAGAGTTTAGAGTTTCTATGAGATATTGAGTTGGTTCCCTTGTGGGATATTTGATTGCTTCTCCATTCAAATCTTGAGCTACTTCTCTGGTGCTTGGATCTTTATATGCTTCTCCAGTGCCTGAATCGATTTCATTCTCTATGGGAGTCTTAGTCTTTACCACCTACTCTTCTTATTCTAGTGTCAAATATATTATGTCTTGAGGAATGATCTAAATATGTTTCAAATCTTTCTATTGCTCAACAATATTCTCAGTGGGATACTGTGATTTATCACGTTCCTTTACTTTCTTTTATTCTACTTGATTCCTCAACAATTTTTGTGTTTCTCTACAATCTTCTTCTAAATATTGTTTGCTCTTTCTTTCACTACTTTTCCAAGGCATTTCTTCTATGTTCCTCTTCTTCTTCTATTATTCTTTGGTCGATATCTTCTTGAGTGGTCTCTTCTTTGTGCTTTCTCTGCAACTCTTCTTCAATCTTGTGTTGAAGCTCTTGTTGACGAAGTGCCCTATTCTATTCTTCTTGGATGGATGAATGCTCTGCTTCTTCCTTCAATTGTATATATTTGTCTCTTTTAGCCTCTTCTATCTCCCTTTCAATGGTAATTCCTTGGGTTGAAACCTCCATCTATTCATCTAGATATAGGCTTATGAAAGTTGTGAGGAGGTGGCGCTCCTATACAAAACTTGAGCCTACTTTTTCATGTCCTTTGTAAATTATTCATGCCATTTTTCATGAGTATATGGCCAATTGTAAGAGACCTGCTTAGCATTTTTGGGCACCAAACCTTTGGGTTCATGTCTCCTGAACTTATCAGGGTCAAACCTTTATTCCAAATGTCTGAAACTCTCGTGATTGGCATGTGGGGTGTTTATAACAAGTTATTACTCAAGTTGGAAACCATAAGGAATGAAGGACCTCTTCTTATCCTTGATCAAAGAAGCATTAAAGCATTGAAGAATAGTTTGATAGAAAATTTCCCCAAGAAAAATCTTATCAGGGACATATGTGGGAAAAATGTGAGGGAGGCCAATTTCTCTGAAAATCTTGAGATAGGTGTGTTTCTCTTTGATGTATGACTTACCAATATGTGAGAGAAGTTTTTTTTCTTTCTTAGATAACCTTGAACATTCTTGGTAGAAAATTATGGTATATAGTTGTGCCAAGAATAAGTAACATATCATGGCATAAGATTTTTTGTATTTATTTTCCCACAACATGCTAAAATAAACATGAAAACAGGCCTCTGAAATGTGCCAACATAGATTCATCTCAACAAAATCATTTCGGGCACACATGATGTCCAACAAATAAGAAGCCATGTAGAATGAAGGAAACTCACCTCTCTTAGAGTTTTGAGCTTACTCAATTCTGCTACTAAGCTACCTAATGATAACATCTCCCCAATTAAGCATATTTCTAGTAGTGGCTATTGTATAAGCCAATGGTGCCCATGCCTTAATAAATTCCGAGTTTTCATTTTCTCCATATAATTGGCATATTACGATCATGATGTATGTAACACACCCGACCCCTGAGTAAATTTCCTAGGGATGGGGCATCAAAATGTTTCTATCCTTAACATCTAAGATCCTCTATCCAAGGTATTTATCCTCTTCTACTCACCCGTAGCATTCTAATGATTGCTACTAGGCTCAAATCCGAGCTTTGGGTTGCAATTTATGGCTTCCCAAAGTTCTTCGGGCATTCATTGGTTGAGGGCCATGTGGCACTCACATGGATCCACCTCACACATGTTGTTTCTAAGTTCCTTCCTCCACAGTGGAATATCATCCACCGTCCAATCTCATGATTGGACTTAATCTCTTTCTCATATATCAGTTGTGGAGGAATTTGATGCTTCGGCGCTTCGACGCTTCATGCCTCTTTGTTATCTATGCACGAGTCCACCATAAGTTTTGAACTTCCAAAGTCCCATAAGTGTGCCACGTGGCTCCAGCCTTCAGGCCTTTCGGTCTTTCTACCATACTACACCCCAAACCCTCCGGAGTCCTGAAGTCTCGGAGTCCCAGTCACTTCACCAACCCCTTTGGCCAGGGGTGACACGCACCCTCATTGGGGGTGATACGTGTCACGTTTTAGTAGGTATATAGGATATGTGATACGTACGAATCTAGGTGACATGTGGCATGTCTATCATGGGTCCACGTCACCCTGGGTGACATCACTGCACCACGTCACTCCAGACTTACAACTTTCTAACAACCCTCAGATCTCACGGTCGAGATCCGGACATGTAGACCCATAGATCTACAACTCTTGTCGCTTCAGGGATTCAAAGTTCGGGAGTTTTACGATGCAAACTCCTCCTTTCTCCCGAAGTTGGTCAGCGCCGAGCTGACCGCAACCTAGATCTGATGGTTAGGAAAAGTCCCGAAGCGTCCTCAAATCGATGGATCTTGTCACTTTGGGATTCGACGTTCGGGAGTTTTGCGATGCAAACTCCTCCTTTCTCCCAAACTTGGTCAGTGTCGGGCTGATCACAACCTAGATCTGACGGTTAGGAATATTCCTGAAGTTTCCTCAAATTGATGGCTCTTGTCACTTCAAGCTTCAACGTTCGAGAGTTTTGCAATGCAAACTCCTCCTTTCTCCCAAAGTAGTCAACACCGAATTGACCATGAGGTAGATCCAATGATCAGGGAGGGATTCAACATGCCCTCAAATAAATGGTTCCCATCAATTTGTTGTTTCAGCCTTCGGGGATTTTGTCGTGTAATCTCCAGTTTGTTCTCGGAGTAGGTCAGCGCCAGGCTGACCAAAACCTAGATTTGACGGTGGGGAAAAGTCCCGAAGCATCCTCAAATAGAAGACTCCTATTACTTATATCTTCAAAGCTTATCGACACACCACACCTCAAATTCCCCGGAGTTCCAAGTCTCTGAAGTAAAAGATCTAGCACCACACGTCCCTTGTATATCGACGGTTGAGAGGGATCCGGAAGGATCCGAGGATTGACGATCCTCATTACTTCATAAATTTGGCCTTCGGGGTTTTTCAACATTACAACATCCTTATTCTCCCAAAGAGGTAAATGTCAGGCTGACTTCATTGTAGATCCGATGACTAGGAGAGAACCCGAAGGATCCCTAGATCAACGGTTCTGTTCACTTCGCGGCTTCGACCTTCGGGGGTTTTGGCTTCACTGCCACTCCATTTTCCCGAAGCTGGACTTTGCCTAAGTACCATGTTTGTTGGCACAAGGGCAGACCCAGGGTTCAACGCTACAACAACGCACCAACAAAACCCTAAATACCAGCCCTTTCAACAACACCTGTGAAGCACATGAAGTCTCACCTGAGGTAGAGGCACGGGTGGTTGCAAGACTCAAGTTTCTGCAACCTTAGCTGGGACACAAATCTATGATTATAACACTTAATAGAGCACTTAGTAGCATCAGTTCATTATTATTTAACCAATGTCTACTTCGTAGGTAAAACAGAGCATCACAACATTCACCCTGATCTAATGTATTTAAGCACTTAGCATACAGAAATGGATCAGATCTGGCAGATTCAAGCACTAAGCACATTCACCTATATTAGATCTAACATCTAGATTCATAATAAGAAGAAAGCATAAATAGATCTGTCTATCTATCTCTATCAAGCACTTAGCAAATAACACATAAATACATCAGAACATCGCATTGAGAAGAATAACACAGTATTTACAGGGTTCATCCCCACCCTGGGGATATGTCCACCAAATCTTCTTCTTTATTAGCTCCAATCAGTCATCTACATGAACAGAGCCACAAAAACCCTACTCCACATAGGAAAGGAGATCTGTGCAGCTCAATAGATCCTCCTTCCTTGCGTTACAACACAAATCCCTTCACAGTCTCTTACAATGACTTGCACTTAGCTTTGCAAGTCTCACACAGTATGCATGAATCCTTACAATTCTTGATCACACAGATCCAACTTTTAGCACTTAGCCAACTTGCACACACACACACACACTCTCTCTCTCTCCTTCTTACATTTCCTAGCCTTCTATTTATACATACAAAATAGGCCTAATCATGGGTAAACCCATGGGTCGACATCCCATACCCATTACATATTCCCAAATCCCAAAAAAGAGCCAAAAAGGGGTCAAGATCCTGCGATATCTGCTTCATCTTGTGCTCCATCTTTGACAGGCTTTCAAAGTCCCAAAATAGGTCAACATGACCAAGAATCTCCCAAAACTTGGTCAAGGGACAACATGCCCCCAACACTCACCTGTGACTCCTCCCGAGTCACTCTGGTCTGAATAGCTCTACTTCGAATGCCTCAAGCTTGGCTTGAGCTGCTTCGACTTGCTGTTGTGCTACGACCTCCTATTCAACAAACTCTTGGATGACTGCATCATTGATAGGTCCCTCTAGACATTGTTCAGCTGTAGTGACAACCTACTCTAGCTCTGCGCCTTGGCCTTCTACTTCTATAAAAAATTAATAGGCCTTATCTTGTACAGGTTGGAGTTTCTTAGTTACCTCTATAACTCTTCTCTGGATAGTATGGATTTCTTGTTGTGCAGTGTGTTTCTCTTGGGAGCACTTCATTCTTTCCATAGATGACAAGGACTTCAGCTGTGCCTGTATCTTTTTAGCTTGATACTTTGCCTCTTGGAGCTGCGACTCTAGTGCCTTCAATTTTGGGTTCTTCGTGAGTTGTTCATAGGTCTGGGCACCGTGATCGATAAGTTGCTTGCATTCTAGGGTAAGATCCTTTATCCTTTCAACTGCGCTCTGGGTGGTTGCTTCTCTTTGGTCTCTTACATCTTGTGGGGTCTCAAGTATAGTGTGTAGCTCCAGATCTGCTATGCATTGTTGTAGTTCCTGGATGGCTTCTGCAAGCTGGTTCACCTGCTGTGCAACTCGGTCTTCTGCCTTGATTTTTAAGACTGTCATAGAGCGAAGTGCTCTGTTGACGACTTCTTTTACCTTGAGTTGCTCTGCGAGAAACTGTTCCTTTTCTTGTTGTAGTTGTTCTTTTTCCTCATCAAACTTCACTTGGAGAGCAAGATTTTCCTATTCTGTAGCACTGCATTGTTCTACGAGTACTCCTTATACTTGTGTCAAATCCTAGGTGGCTTGCTGCATTTCTTTCTGTGCTCGTCGAAGGCGGCCTTCGACTGTATCAACTAGGCGATGGAGTTGAGCTGGATCATCTCCCAATTCTAGTTCTCCAGGCATAGTGGAGACTCTGCGGCTAGACTGTAGAGCCTATTGTACCCCTCAAAGTTCAGTCTCAATTTAGTTATACATCTCCTCTTGCTTTGCATCTTGTTTCTCTACTATTTCTAGCGAAGCATCTTGCATGGATGCTATGAGGAAATCAAAGTCATCGGAGGTGAGAACAGTCTGCATATTGGTCATGGTGGCCTTCGCTTTCTTCTAGGAGGAATGTTTCAGAGGTGAACCTTTCCTCTTCTTCAGGGGATCAACCTCGTCTCCCTGCTTTTGTTTGACTTCTTTTTCATTCAACTCTTCACCATCACCTCCTCGCTCTAGTGATATGGAAGTAGTCTTCATGGATGCACTATCTATCTCTTGAAACTCTTTGGTCTTCTTTGTTTTGTTTGGTTCAGGTGTATCTTGCACTTTTTCTGGGCTGTCGATGTCATATATCTCCGCAGGGTCTGCTGGAGTAAGGAGGTCCATTGACCAGCCCTTTTTTATCTCCTCCAATTCCTCCTCCGTCAGCTTGTAGTAGGATTGAAGTTGTTGCTTCTGTTCGTCAGAGTGCGCTGTGTTGTAAATAAAATGATGATATGCGCTGAAGTTCATCAAAGGTCTGAACCGACGTAGAGTGTTCAGAGTCATGAGAGGCTCAGACTGCATGGATATCTTCAGCTGATTGTAGTAGGTATGAAAAACGACATTTGACTGCCACTGTTTATTCATGTCACTTGAGTACCACAATGTACTGAACTTCGCGGCCAGTGGTTGAAAAGGCTCGATGTCCAGGAAGGTTGTACCTTCCGGCATCTCCCAGAAAATAAAAGCTATAAGGATCAAGAGCTAGCTGAAATGAAATTCGTATCCTTGATCCTGTGCTTCTCTACAATCGAGTTCCAACTGGTTCACCAGGTACTTCACCCAGTTCATATGAAGGCTTCCACGCACTTCCTTGCGAGGTCGACTACAAAACCGGTGACTTGGGTGGGTCGGTTCTTTTGCACTAACTTCCCTCCAATGAACCAACAAGCAAGGCGCACTATGCCACTCTGGATAGAAGCTATCTTGTAGCCTCATGTGCCCTTCTCGACATCGCCATAAGTGTCCTTGATATTTTGTGCTAGAGTGTGATCCATGGATTTTCCTGGGTAAAACTCCTATGGGTCGAGTCCTTGCATACTTAAGCCCGTGATACGATTGATCAACATCGGATCAACTGTTATACGTCAGTTTAGCCACAAATAACCTCCATGGTAACAAGACAACAACAACTTGACACATGCATTCACCTCCTGGTGTCGTCCAAAGAGAGATATCTTCATGACATTCAATAGGGTGGACTGTGCGAGGTTCATAGTCCATGACTGGGGGATTATCTTCGAATTCTTCCCCTTAGTTCTGGTAAGGTACTTATGCGTGGTGAGCATGTTATAGAATTTGTGATCTCCAAGGTTTAAGTCGCTAAACTTCAATGCTGCAATCTTATCTTGGTCTACTCGAACTGTGCGTATCCCCTTCAGGAGGTACGTCGTAACCAAGGTGTCTTTGAAATCCCTGGGCACATTGTCTCAATTTACTGCACCTCTTAGAGGTGGAATATAGGTGGGTAATATACTCAGAATCAATTTGGAATTCGCTAGATCATCCCTGTGCTTGGTTCACTTTTCATCATATGGACGGGATGGTCTGGCTTTGCGAGAAGTGGACGGAGAGGCTGTAAGTCCTCTCGTCGATGATGCTTGTACACCTATAGACATCGAAATGACTCTCTCAGTCATGAGGTCGATAAAAAATTCTTCAACAATTTTCTCGACAGCGCTCAACTCGTCCAACATACACACTCAAGGTTAACAATCTCGAGTTTGGAGGGTAAATTAGACACTGCAAGAGGATAGAGGACAATAGCATAATGAACACTATGTAAAATCAACAAGTCTGCGAGCTCAAATTCATGATTGGAAAAAGTGTTCTTGGTGCATGGCGTGACGGGATAAATAGGTAACTCGGTAGTGGGTCGCTTGCAACGAGTATGAAGCCTTCATTAACTCTGTTCTGTCCATTATGGCATGGTCCCAAAGGTCAGATGGCGAGTTGTCTTTCCATAAATGTCTTTCTACTCGTTCAGAGAATTGGTTCAATGGTTATAATGTCCCCAATGATTATATTGCTTCGTCACAGCGAAGTGCCATGTGTCCCTGTTCTGATATCCCGACGAAGCTCCAATTTTTCAAATTTCTCTTCTGCAAAGTTTCCTCTGGAACCTTCTACAACTTGTCGATATTAGCTCTCTTCTTACTTAGCTTTCTGGCCTTCTTTCCAGTGAGTTTTGTCTCGGTAGGCCTTTTTCCATTCTGATTCGTATCTTCTTTTGGCATAGGTACTTCGCGCTGTTGAGATTCTTTCCCAAGATTCAAGGGTGATCCTTCTTCTTTATCTGGAATAGGTACTTCAATCTTCTGTGGGTCTTCCAGTGTTCTTGCAACTTCGACATCTAGGTCTCTGGTGTTAAATAGCTTCGATATGTTCTTTTGTTCTTCAATCAAGTGTGCGATCCTTCTAGTCATGAATTCTTTTAACTCTTTCTTCTTCTACTCTAAATCTTCTTCTTATTCTTTCCTTCTGGCCCGATCTCTTTCAATTCAAGGTTTTCTTAGTAGCATGGTAAATGGGGCATTGTTTTCAATAAATCTAGTAATCTCAAAATATTCCTCTGTCGAAGTTCCATTGGCATTCATAGGTATCCAGGTGAGCTTTCCACATAGGTTTATCAACTTTCCTTTGAATAGTCCTATTCCTCCTAAGGAAGGAATCATAACAAGCCTCCCTATAGCTTCCCAAGTTCTCTTTGTCATGATATTCACCTGTGTTTCCTTATCTAGAACACAGTCAATGTTGAAGTCTCCTACTCTTGCTTCAAGGCATTCTTTTTCTTTGAAGATCTCTGATAATCTGACATGTTAGTTGTCATTTAGGGTTTCTTTCATCTGTAGAAATACTTTCTCTGATTGTTTCTGGGATTTTGTCATAATCTTAGTTTTTGGATCTGCCTTAGGGTTTTCTTGTCTCATGTTCATTTCTTCAAGCTTAGCAATCATTCTAGGACAATCCAATACTTCATGGTCCATAGCTTTGAAACAAAGACAACTAGGTCTTCTCCCAGGGTATTCCTTAGCAAGATGTTCCAGTTTTCTGCAACTGTAATAGAGGGTTAATTCTCTCTTTCTTTTAAATGATCCCCAACCTTTCCTACACTGCGCGCTAGGATCATGGTAGTTAACCTGCAAACATTTCTTTCTAGGATCCTGCATACACTTATTAGTCCAAACATTCTTTCTATGCATAGGTATAACATATTTTTCACTATTCTTATAATATCTAGTCATATCAAATCTTTTTTCATCTATTAATACCTAGTTTTCAAGCTAGGATAGAATCTATCAAACATACCTAGATCCATACTTTTGAAACAAAAATTTCTACTTATCTTACTTCTACAGAGCACAAAACTTTAAGACCTGGAACTTTTTAATATTCTTACCTTTATCAGAGCACAAAGCTTTCTAATCTTACCTCTTTTAATAAAAAAGTCTCACTTTTGCCTTTCTCAGAGCACAACGATTTCAAATCTTATCTCTTTTCTTCAAATCGGATTTCTTTTTCTTAGCAAAGAACTTGTCAAATTAAGTAGAGTATTGTGCACTAGAGCAACAAATCTACGCATAGAGATTTCACAATTTCAGGTCGGATCCTTGCACAAAGCTTCTTCTACCTCAGTTCCCAGCAATCACAGTTTCAGATCCCGACAATTGAACCATTTGTTGGCACAGGGGTAGACCTAGGGTTCAATGCTACAACAACGCACCAACAAAACCCTAACTACCATCCCTTTCGACAACACCTATGAAGCAAATGAAGTCTCACCCGAGGTAGAGGTAGGGGTGGTTGCATGACTCAGGTGTCTAAAACCTTAGCTGGGACACAAATATGTGATTATAACACTTAATAGAGAACTTAGCACCTTCAGTTTGTTATTATTTAACCAATGTCTACTTTGTAGGTAAAATAGAGGATCACAACATTCACCCTAATCTAATGTATTTAAGCACTTAGCATAAATAAATGGATCAGATCTAGCAGATTCAAGCACTAAGCACATTCACCTATATCATATATAACATCCAGATTCATCATAAGAACAAAGCATAAACAAATCTATCTATCTATCTCTATCAAGCACTTAGCAAATAACACATAAATACATCAGAACATCACACAGAGTAGAATAACACAATATTTGAGTGGTTCACCCCCACCCTGGGGATACGTCCACCAACTCTTCTTCTTTATTATCTTCAATCAGTCATCTACATGCATAGAGCCACAAAAACCCTACTCCACATAGGACAAGAGATCCGTGCAACTCACTAGATCCTCCTTCCTTGCGTTACAACACAAAGCCCTTCACAGTCTCTTACAATGACTTGCACTTAGCTTTGCAAGTCTCACACAATATGCACGAAGCCTTACAATTCTTGATCACATAGATCCAACTTTTAGCACTTATCCAACTTGCACACACACACACTCTCTCTCTCCTTCTTACATTACCTAGCCTTATATTTATACATATAAAATAAGCCTAATCATGGGTAAACCCATCGAATGACATCCCATACCCATTACATATTCCCAAATCCCAAAAAGGACCCAAAAAGAGGTTGAGATCCCGCGATCTCTACTTCATCTTGCGCTCCGTCTTTTACATGCTGTTGAAGTCCCAAAATAGGTCAACATGACCAAGAATCTCCCAAAACTTGGTCAAGGGCCAACAATGTGTGGATCCCTTATCTCGAATGATCAGATGGTAGGTGGGGATCCTAACAATCTCCCCCAAATCTACGGCTCTCCATCACTTCATAAGTTCGACGTTCGGGGAGTTTGATGCTATAGCATCTCCATCCTCCTGAAGTGGAACTTTGCCGAAGTACCATATGCAAAACCTTCCACTAGATGATCTGACGATCAAGAAGGAGCCCCAAAAAAATCCCTAGATCAACGACTCACAACCTTTCATGACTCTGACATTCGGGTAATTTTGATAGTTGTGAAGTTTGACATCCTAGGGCTTCGAGCTCTCGAAGATTCGAAGCCATAAAGAGATAGCTCCTTTCGGACTTAGTGCAGGGTTCCTAGACCCTGTTCATATGGACCCTTTGATGAATCTTGGGCTATAATATCTACTCTTAGCCAAGATTCGGTTAAGGTCATGGGTGCAAGCCTGAGGTCTCTTAGGCTACTTGTGTGAAGGAAGCACCTTCCTAGTTCGCAAAACTTTAAGTTCTGAAACAGGGCGGCGTAATCTCGTGGAATTACCGAGACGGTAGTAGTGCCAAGAGGCTTGCTTTGAATCTGGAACTGTGAGGTAAATCCATGGGGAAACCACCTTCGAGGGTTAAATTATAGCATATGGAAAATCAAGCAGAAGAATAAGTCCTCAAGGATATAAATACATACACATCACTTGATCTTTCAATATAGAGGACAATCTTAAATGTATACATACATGCATTCATTCATTATTCCATTTCAAAGCACAAAGCATGAAAACACTTATCAAAACCATAAGATGTGATGTGACTGCTAAAAGGGGTGCCTGTTTCCCCCCAACCATTGGCTTAGTCACTCCTAATGGATTTACCACTGGCCACCCCCAAGCTAGGCCACAATGCTTTGAGATTGAATCATTTCTCCCGGATCAGTGAAAGTTAGGGATGAAGGCTACTCTCCTTCTCTCGGCTCAGTAATAGATAGGGATGAAGGTTATTCTCCTTCTCCTGACTCAGTCATAGATAGGGATGAAGGTTACTTTTCTTCTCCCGACTCAGTCTCTATTTCCTGTGATCATAACTCACTCTATTTTCTAGTTCTTCCTCGAACTCGAGAGCTTAGTCTCTCCTCTCTCCACTCTTTGTAGGCCTTCCTATTCCCACCACGCCTTCCTTTCTTTCCTTCCTCAACAATATTACGTGTGGTCCAAATTCTCAGTTCGTGGTCAGGTCTGGAAGCCTTACAGATGGGCGGTCTACCCCATTCCCTCATTAAATCTTGAGGAGTTCTTCCCACCTACCAGCTTGACTGTAATTCATTTATGGGTCAGAGGGTTTTTTCTGATCCTGAGAAATTAAATCCAACAAAGTACTAGTCTTTTGGAGGTTAACACAACCTTTCCTAGTCCCCTTTACCATATCTTTCATAGCATTCACGATCTCTCTTAGCACACCCTCCTTCCAACAATCATGCAACACTTATCCATTTTCTAGTAAATAACAAAATTTACATTCATTGACCTTTTATATAAAGGTCCATCAAATCAAACATTCACACATATTGAGTTTTCCATAGTCTCTTGGCCAATATAGTTATATTTAAAAACGGTGGGAAATAGGGTGTTACAATTCTCTCCCCCTTAAAGGAACATCGTCCTCGATGTTCTATCTATAAATATGCTTTGTATATACATAAGTAAACAAAAAATGATATGCCTGTCTCATGGCATCTTCCATTTTCCACGTAGCCTCATCCGAGACAAAGTGTTTCCACTGCACCTTGACCTGTGCAATGTTTAGGTTCCTGAGTGAGGTTTTGTTCCTGTCTAGTATGCATTGAGGTTCTTGCAGGAGTTCTCCCTCCGACTCCACCTAGATCACAAACCAATCAATTATATGATTAGAATCATGTACATATTTCTTCAATAATTAAACATGGAAAACATTATGNACTCTTCTTGGGCCTAACTATGAGATACACATGGTATCCTATCTTGAACTCTCTGGGAGTTCTCTTTCTATCGGCGTAACACTTCTGTCTATCCTGAGCAGTTTTCATATTTTTCTTAATCTGAATTACTTGTTGTTCCCGTTGGATTAATAAGAGGGGGGGTGAATCAGTAATAGAGAAATTTAATCCTTTTTCACCATAAAATGAAAGTGTTATATCAATGTAGCATTATCATCCAATAATTGTAGAGTAAATAAACAATGAACAAATGCGAAATCACACACACACACACATACACAGTACACCAGTGTTTTTACGTGGAAACCCAAAGCAAGAGAAAACCATATAATCTCTTTTTCTTATATGTCTTGAGAATTATATTCATTGGAAGCACCAAATTCCTTTGTTTTCTAGCTGCAACTGGAAGGAGGCTCCAACCCCCTAGTTTCTTAGGCTACAACTTGAGGGAAGCTTCAACTCCCCAATTCTCTGGCTATAGCCAGAATGAGGCTACAACCCCCTATCTTCTTCAGATACAACTGGAAGGTGGCTACAACCACCTGTCCTTGCCTTGTGCAACTACCCTAACGTAGAAGTAGAATGATGGAACCACTGTCACACTATCACTATGATATATACTATTGTAAACCTGTACCAATCAACTTGTAATCAACCTGTACCATAAAAAAGTGAATCAACCATGCATCAACTTGTACCAAACAACTTGTAATCAACATGTACCATAAACAAGTGCATCAACCATGCACCAACCTGTACCTCAACTTGTACCATCAATGAGTGCAACAACCATGCACCAAATATGTACCAATCATGCATCAAATACACATAAAATATGACTCATCAAGATGTACCAACATCATCAACTATACACCTCATGTATGTGCCAACTCATCAACTACTTGTCTCAACCATGTACCCTACATGTACCTCAACCAAAAGCCCTCATCTATTTCATCATCCAAATCTGATTTATATGTTTGTAATAGACCTAGTGTATATGATCACATACCTGCAAACCTTCCTTAACTTTAACAACAAGAGACTAGCATTTTCATCAAACTTTACGTTAGTCTCACATGACTAATTTTGGATTAGTCAAAAACCCTAACTTGCAATAATCATAACTATGTACTTGTAATGAATAAAGATCTAAAAATGGTACACAATATTCTTCAATGTCTTTTATGTAATTCCTCCAGATTTCACTACTTGGAACCTCTCAGAAAAGGAGTTATAGCAAAAATGGCATACCTTGTTGAATTCTTGCTTATTCTAGAGAGAGAACTTGTAGAGCATGCCCTGCACAGAATATTTGTTGTATGGATATAAAAATTGTACAAAAAATAATAAATAATGTACTATAACCAATAAATTGGGTCTTACTGAATTTGGATCTGTTATGAAGAATTTATGACGTTTTTCCCTGAAACACCTGTTTTAGACTAGTTTCAAGAATAGCCACAAACCCTATTTTCCGCAGCGTGTAACTCCAAAATTACAATGACCCACAAGATGAAATTTGTATCATAGCTACTTGGATATGTTTCCTCAATGGCCTCCCAGTTTCATGGTCTGAATCATTCTATAAAAGCATTTATTGCGAAAATGGTGAGATGACCTGTAAATAACATACCTTAAAAAGCATCATCAAAAGAATTTATCCTCCCTTGAATTTCGACCTTGTTTACTTCACCTTCCCTTTGAAATTCGGCTTAGATATCCTTTGGTTACCCCAGTCACCTGTATATATTCATTATGCCCAAGTGTGATTAAAATGAGAGAGCCTTGCCTCTTATTTATGCTTTCATGTAGCTTCCTCAAGGGGTTACCTTTTAACCATCTTAACCCACTTTCCTTATTTTAGGGTTAACCCACTTCTAACCACTTATCCAATTAGTAATTTATCCATTAGATTCATTATTTAAATAGTTTATTTTGTATCCACTTTGACTTATAGTACACTCATCACTTCACTTTACCTCAATGGGTTACCTTCTAACCATATTAAACCACTTTCCTTATTTTAGGGCTAACCCACTTCCAACCACTTGTCCACTTAGTAATTTCTCCATTAACTTTATTATTTAAATAATTTCTTTTGTATTCAATTTGACTTATAATATACTCATCACTT
This sequence comes from Picea mariana, assembly GCA_032191745.1. Classification (NCBI taxonomy): domain Eukaryota; kingdom Viridiplantae; phylum Streptophyta; class Pinopsida; order Pinales; family Pinaceae; genus Picea; species Picea mariana. The sequence continues at coordinate 4,276 of JASDQU010949142.1, read as the reverse complement.
CAATTTATTATTTACCTTCTAAAATCTCTTAAACCACTTTGACTACTTTGACCTTTTGGGGCTGCTAGATGACTCATGAGGGTTCTCCAACTTGACATGGCCATAACTCTCTAACTGTGAGGAGTTATGTGATGTTCCACATACCACAGGAAATGGCATGAAATGTACTATCTATCTAGAATATTATTACCTGCAAATAGATCAAAACTCATACTATTATCCATAAAACAAACTTGGGTCCATTACCCAAACCTTTGGGCTACTGAAATTTTCTACCAGACTTTCTTCAAGGGTTGACATCAATGACAACCAACCCAAATAATCAACAGTTCCATTTTTTTCAGCATGTCGGGTCTGATTGTAATTATATCCACTGGATTACTCCAGCTGATTGGAATATTCCACTGTCTACCATAGAGAGATTCAAAAGGGCTCATCTTCAATGACTCTTGATAACCGTTGTTGTAGGAAAATTCTACCAATGGCAGGTAGTCTTCCCACTTCTTAGGCTGATGCATTACATGCATCCTTAACATTTCTTCTAAAATCTGGTTTACTCTTTCTGTCTATCCATCAGTTTGAGGGTGATAGGCTATGATAAACAATAATTTAGGCTCAAAACCAGCCATTAAAGACTTCCAAAAGCTTGAAGTAAATTTTGTCTCAGTCATGCCATGTAGTCTGAATATCTCCTTCATGAAGATGTTGGAAATATCTACTGCCTTGAAAATTGACTTGATAGGAATGAATTGAGTAGACTTGGTCAATTTTTCCACCACTACCATGATGGCATCATTCTTCTCTGCCAATTTTGGTATTCCAGTGATGAAATCCATGGAGATGGTTCTCATTTCCATTCTGGAATTGGTAGAGGTTGTAACAACATTGCTAAGTGCCGGTGTTCTACCTTAACTTGTTGGCATTCTAGACACTTAGCTAGATAGTCAACTATGTATGTTTTCAATACAGGCCAATATAATTGTTTCGTAGTGGTCGTGATCATTTTTTGATAACCTAGATGACCAGTATATGATCTCTTGTGCAATTCATCCATTATGAACCTCTTAAAGTCATCACGACTTGGGATATACAATCTTTTTATGTAAGTCAGCAGGTCTTCATTGAGCATCTGATAGCCTTCATACTTTAGCCATGTAGGCTCTTGCCTTAGGTATGAGGTCATGGTCTTGAAGAACACATCTGTTTCTTGTGCATTCCTGACTCTTTCCCTGACATCCGTTTCACAGGTGCTTACCACTGCTAGGTGAATTTTTTTCACACTTACACTAAGGGCATCAACCACTCTATTTTCCTTTCCTTTGATGTGTTTGATTTTGAAATCAAACTCACTAAGGAGAGCCATCCACCTAGCTTGTCTAGCATTGAGTTTTGGTTGAGCAAACATGATCCATATTTTATGAGAAAAATGAAATGAATACAAATTATTAAAATATGCTTAACACAGAATAATTGAGATACAATAAAATTGGTTTTCTATTCAAGAAGGAAATAAGTTGAAACTATAAAATGCAGCGGAAAACAAGCTTGATGGAATGGTGGCGGGTTATCTTTCAGAAGATATGCGATGGCTACGCTCATTTGAAAGAAGATGATTACAATGAGGTTATGAAGGCATTTTTACAATAAACAATAATGCCAAAAACCCTATACATCCAAAAACCTAACCCTAGGAGATGAAGTGCCAAAAGTCATGTGGGCCCCGTTTGGGTAAGTTAGTACATCAACTTCCCAGGGTCGTAACTTTTTCATATGATCTCTGTTTTAGGCGCACGATATCCCATTGGAAAGGTCTATCCAAGAAATACACATCTTGTTGCTATCTATCAAAAGCCATTTTTGATTGTGGAGAGCCCTAAAAACACTGTTCAGGGCCTCAAAATGGCCCCGCAAGTCAGGGACTCGAAAACTAGGAAAAAAAACTGGAAAACTGCCAAAATGAACCAGTTGGAATAGGTGGGAAGCCACCAAAATCCATCTGGATCTATCCTATCCCTTTAGGAAGAAATGGTCTCCATTGCATTGAGTTCCCCCATCAAATGAGAAAATTTCTATTGAATTTGGCCTTGCGTGAGTCACTTGCCTTGGTGTAGGAGCTGTCCTGATTTGAAAACTCAATAAAGCTGGATCCTTTGTTGTCAGGTGCCCTTGATCTATGTGTCCATAATATGATCACTCGATTCCTTTTGCATGCATTCAGGGTTGATCTCTATCGGTGGCCGTCCACCTATTCCAACTGGTTCATTTTGGCAGTTTTCCAGTTTGGCAGTTCTTTTTCCTAGTTTTCGGGTCCCTGACTTGTGGGGCTGTTTTGAGGCCCTAAAAAATCTTTTTAGGGCTCACCACAATAAAAAATGACCTTTGATAGATAATAGAAAAATGTGTAATCCTCGGATAGGCCTTTCCAACGGGCTATCATGCACCTAAAACGAAGATCGTATGCAAAAGTTACGACCCTGGGAAATTGATATACTAACTTACCCAAATAGGGCCCACATGACTTTTGACGCTTCATATCCTAGGGTTAGGTTTTTGTATGTCTAGGGTTTTTGACATTCTTGTTTATTGTAAAAATTCCTTCAGAGCCTCATTTTAATCATCTTCTTTTGAATGAGCACAACTGTCACATCTCTTCTCAGAGATAGGCCACCACCATTCCAACAAGCTTGTTTTCTGCTGCATTTACAGTTTCAGCTTATTTCCTTATTTAATAGAAAACCAATTTTACTGTATTTTTTATTCTGTGTTAAGCATCTTTTAATAACCTGTATTGATTTCATTCTGCTCATAAAATCCAGAACAGTAAAAAAACTGCTAAACTGGAAAACTGCTAAAATGAACGAGTTGGAATAGGTGGGAGGCCATCGACATCCATATAGATCAAAATAGGTGCCTCAACCCACAATGGTCTGTCATAAGTAAAAATCTCACACCCAGGAGGCAATGCCTCCACATTTTTAAAGCATGCACTATGGAAGCCAATTCTAAATCATGGGTCACATTATTGATTTCATGCTCATTCAATTTTTTGGATTCGTAGAAAATTACATGCCCTTCTTGCATAAGTACTCCTTTGAGTCCTTCCTTGCAGGAATCTGTACACACAAGGAAGTAATTATCAGGGTATGCAATCTTCAACATGGGTGCATGGTTTAGAAGGTATTTCAGTTTCTGAAATATTTCTTCACATTCTGATGTCCAAGTGAACTTAACCCCCTTTTTCCGAAGGGAAGTGATTGGACAACCAATCTTGGAAAATCCTTTAAACCTTCTATAGTATCCCGCTAATCCCATAAATGATATGATATCAGATACATCCTTTGGGGTAGGCCATTCCATGATAGACCTGATCTTGTCAGGGTCTACTGCCACTCCTTTAGAAATAACATGGCCTCATTAGTAATGGACTTGCTTCTAGAAAAAGTCACACTTGCTAAACTTAGCGTAGAGATGATGCTCTCTTAGTACTTGAAGTACAAGTCTAAGATGTTCTTCATGCACTTATCTTTTCTTGGAGTAGATTAGGATATCATCAATGAAAACCAACACAAATTTGTCTAGGAATTTGTTGAGTACATTATTCATCAAGCACATAAAAGTGGTGGGAGCATTGGTTAATCCAAATGGTACCACCACAAATTCATAGTGACGATACCTTGTCCTGAAGGTTTTTTGTGGATGTCTTCATCCTTGATTCAGACTTGATGGTATCCAGACCTTAAGTCAATCTTTGAGGAAATGGAAGCACCCCTTAATTGGTTGAACAAGTCATCAATTCTTGGGAAGGGATACTTGTTCTTTATGGTTGTCTTGTTGAGTTGTCTATAGACTATGCATAGTTGGAGTGTGCCATCTTTATTTTTCACAAACAAGGAGGGTGCTCCCCATGGAGACATGCTAGGTCGGGTGTAGCCTCTTTCCATCATCTCATTTAGCTGTATCTTAATGTAACATCGTGCTCTGGCGCACTGAGAACACTTATTATTTGAGGACACTTGCACGCAAGTGATCTGGACTTTTATGATGTTAGACCATTTATACTTGATTATGATGCAATTGACAGATGACATGATGTGTTACTATTTGATGTAGACAGGTGCTATTGACTCAGTTTTATTGAGTGTGCAGGGTTTTGACCTTGACGATGCAGAGGCATCGGTAGAACCCCCTTGGACTCCGGACTGAGTCAGGGAGTGTGCTTTTGGGTGATATGTTTACTATGATGTTTCATTCGATTTGATGATTTGTTGTTGACATT
>JASDQU010949141.1:8563-24974 GCA_032191745.1 Picea mariana | reverse complement strand
ACCATATTTAAAGATTTATCATAAATAAATAAAAATTTATTCAAGTTTAATGCACTCTTATCCTCATACATTTTGACTTATGAAATAAGTAATACATTTATTACTCTTAATTTTTTAGTTTAAAATAATTTTATATTTATACTTTATTAAAAATATTTATGATCATCACATATTCGTTAATAAGTGTTTGAATTTAACACTATAAAACCCTTCATTATATTATGAGGAGGGGTTTTAAATGTTTCTCAATGTCATATGCATGTCAAACCATGTTGAAGTCATATGCATGTCAAACCATGTTGAAGTCATATGCATGTTAAACAATGTTGAAAGTAACCATTGGAGATATATTATTGTGTACTAAACAATGTAAAACCATGCAATACTACAACATTATAATACAAGAATTGAACCTTGAGTACACAAGCCTTAAAGCGCATAACCTTGGTTTATATAGTAAAGTGCATCGATTTTATTGACTTGCATACCTTGAATATTAGTATGGTGTGTGGTAATATTACAACATTTACCTCTCTATTTTAGGTCGATCTTTTGCTTGGATTTGCATTGAGTTATCTATTAGGTTTTAATTTCTATGAGTTGTTTTCCAAAGGAAAGAGTGTGCACGCGACCAAGGGGAGCACGCAACCAAGGGGAGATAGTCTGTGAGGAGAAAGTCGTGGGAGATAGTAAGCAAGGGGACAGTCTGTGAGGAGAACAATGAGGAGATAGTCTGCGAGGGTGTTGGCCCTTAACCAAGTTTTGGGAGTTTCTTGGTCATATTAACCTATTTTGAGACTTCGACAACTGTCGAAGGAGGAGTGGATATCACGGGATCTTGACCCACTTTTGGGTCCATTTTGGGTTTTTGGGATAATGTAACAGGAAAGGGATGTCGACCCGTGGGTTTACCCATGCTAAGGCCCACTTTTGTAATATATAAATAAGTAGCTAGGCAATGTAAAAAGTTCCCACAAGCTAAGTGCTATATCGACATCTATGTGATGCATGCTAAGTGCAAGTAAGGTCTGTAAGTCCTTTTTTCCTATATGAGACTTGTAGGGCTAAGTGAAAGTCATTGTAGGAAGTTGGAAAAGGATTTGTGTTGTAACGCAAGGAAGAAGGATATAGCGAGCTGCATAGATATTTTGTCCTGTGTGTAGTAGGGTTTTTCGGCTCTGTGCTTGTAACCAATTGAAGACGCTAATAAAGAAGAAGAGTTGGTGGATGTATCCCCAAGGTGGGGGTGAACCACGTAAATTTGTGTGTTATGCTTTGCGCTTCGACTTGATTTGTTTATCCTTTCTTTTGCTAAGTGATTTGATATATTTAGATAGATCTACTTATGCTTTGTGCTTATAGAGGTGTGTGAATGTTATATCTGAGATGTATGAAGATGCTTAGTGCTGATCTACCAGATCTAATATGTTTTACTATTGCTAAGTGCTGAAATACCTTAGGTCTAAGTGAATGTTGCAATGCTCTGTGCTATCTATGAAGTATACTAAGGGTCGAATATTGACGAATGATCTATGCTAAGTACTCTGTAAGTGATATAATCATAGATCTGTGTCCCAGCTAAGGTTGCAAACACTTGAGTACTGCAACCACCCCTACCTCTACCTTGGGTGAGACTTCATCTGCTTCGCAAGTGTTTCCGAAAGGGACAGTAGTTAGGGATTTTTTGGTGCACTCTAGAGCGTTGAACCTTGGGTCTACCCCTGTGCCAACAAATGGTTCTGTTGCCAGGACCTAAAACTGTGATTGTTGGGAACTGAGAAAGAGGAAGCTCTGTGAAAAGATTCATTCTGAAAATGTGAAAGCTCTGTGCGTAGATCTGTTCCCTAGTGCACAGTATTCTACTTGATCTGTAAAGATTTGTACTAAAGAAAGAAGTTTATATATGAGAGAAAGAAGCCCGATCTGAAGAGAGAAGGCCAGATATGAAAGAAAGGAGGTCAGATATGTAGAAAAGAAGTAGAATCTGAAAGCTTTGTTCTCTAAGAAAGGTAAAAGAGAGAAGTTCTAATTGAAAGAGGTAATATTTGTATGCTTTGTTCTCCGTTAAAGGTAAGAATAGTTAAAATTTCATAGATCTGAAAGATTTGTGCTTTGTAAAAGTAAGAAAGGTGGAATTTTTTGTTTCTAGAGTATGGATCTAGGTATATCTAATAGGTTTTTTCCTAGTTTGAAAGCTAGGGTGTTAATAGACTAAAGAAGGTTTGATATGAATAGATCTGATAAGAATAATGAAAGATATATTATACCTATGCATAGAAAGAATGTTTGGACTAACAAATGGATGCAAGATCCTAGAAATAATTTGTTGCAAGTTACCTCATATGATCCTAGTATGTAGTACAGAAAAAGTTGGGGATCATTTCAAAGAAAGAGAGGATTAACCCTTTGTTATAGTTGTAGGAGACCAGGACATCTTGCTAAGGAATGCCCTGGCAGAAGACCTAGTTGTCTATGTTGCAAATCCATCGACCATGAAGTGTTGGATTGCCCTAGAATGATCGCTAAGCTTGAAGGAATGAATCTGAATCAAGGAAACCCTAAGGCAGATCCAGAAAAGGCAGAACCCTAGCAAGAATCCGAGAAGGTATTGATACAAGTGAAAGAGACCCTAAATGACCACCGACATGTCATCTTATCAGAGATCTTCAAAGAGAAGGAATGCATCAAAGAAAGAATAGGGGACTTAGACATTAATCGTGTCCTGGATGAAGAAACACATATGAATATTATGCTAGAAAGAACCTAGGAAGTTGTAGGAAGGCCTGCTATGATCCCTTCCCTAGGAGGAATAAGTTTATTTAGTGGAAATCGAGTAAACCTATGTGGAAGGCTCACCCGAATACCTATGACTTTCAATGGAGCTTTGACAAAAGAGGACTTTGAGATTATTAAATTTGTTGAAGACAGAGCCCCATTTACCATGCTAATAGGAAAACCTTGGATTGATAGAGATCAAGACAGACGAAAGGAGGAAGAAGAAGTTTTGGAACAGAAGAAGCAAGAGTTAAAATACTTTATGACCAAAAATATTGCGCACCTGATTGAGGAACAGAAGAGCATATCACAGATATTTAATACTAGAAACTCAAATGTCGAGGCTAAGAGAACACTAGAAAATCCCTAGAATATTGAATTATGTATCCCAAACAAGGAAGAAGTATTACACAGGAACCCTAGGAAAATATCTCAAGAGTGAGAAGTAACTAAGACCAAAGAAGAAAAGACTCAGAATAATAAAAGCATTATCAAGATGAAGCTCACTGGAAAGAAGGCTAGAAAGTTAAGAAAGAAAAGGGCTAATACTGAAAGGTTACAGGAGGTTCTAAAAGAGACCTCACAGAAATAAAAATTACAGAATTGGATCTTCGCTGAGATATCAAAACAACGACATAGAGTACTTCTCCATGATGAAGCAATATAGCCATTGGACCGATATATTAGTTCGAATTCCACTCCGAACGGGAAGAAAAGAAATAAAGAGGCATCATCAGACCATTGGGCCGCTCCATAATGGATCGAACAGGAGTTAATGGAGGGTCATGATCGTTGTGAGCCAACTGAGCCTCTATCCAGAGCGACGCAGTGTGCCTTGCATGTCAGCTGATCGCAGGCAAGCTAGTTCACAAGAACCAGCCTACCCAAGTGACTGGATTCATCGTTGACCTCGCAGGGAAGTGCATAGAAGGACTTCAGATGAATTGGGCACAGTACCTCATAAACTAGTTGGAACTGGACTGCAGGGAAGCACAAGACCAAGGATATGAGTTCCACTTCAGCTGGCTTCTCATACTGATCACATTCATTGCATGGGAGATGTCGAAAGGTGTGACCTTCCCGGACATCGAGCCCTTTGAACGATTGGTCGCGAAGTTCAGTACCCTATGGTACTCGAACGATATGAACAAGCAATGACAGACAAATGTCATCTTCCACACTTAATACAACCAGTTGAAAGTAGCCATCCAGTCTGAGCCACGTATGACCCCGAATACCCTCCACAAGTTTTGGCCCCTAATAAAGTTCAGCATGGAACGCCACTTCATTTATATAATAACACACGCAGATGACCATAAGCAGCAGTTGCAGTCCTATTACAAGCTTACAAAGGAAGATTAAGAGGAAATCACCAAGGAATGGTCAACAGACCTCCTTATCCCAGCCAACCCTACGGAGTTGTTTGATGTAGACAGTCTGGAAGCTGCGCAGGATACACCCAGACCTAGTAAAACAAAGAAGCCTGAAGAAGTTCAGGATGTAGACAACACATCCATGAAGACTGCGACTATGTCACCAGAGCAAGGAGGTGTTGGCGAAGAGATCAGCAAGGAAAAATCACATAAGGACGAGGAGGAATCCTTGAAGAAAAGAAAGGTGTCCCCCCAGAAGTGCCTAGAAAGAAAATGAAAGCAACCAAGACCAAGTTCAAGATTGTCCTCACCCCATATGACTTTAACTTCATCATCGTTGCATTGAACGACGCTTCGCTAGAGATTGTAGAGAAGTAGGAATATAGGAAGGAGACAATGTACAATCAGATCGAGATAGAGCTCCAAGGAGTGCAGTAGGCACTTCAGTCGAGGCACGCATTATCCACTGTGCCCCTGTCAGTCGGAACACCAGAAGAAGGATATGAGCCAGCTCAGCTCCACTGAATTGTGGATTCAATTGAGGCTCGACTTCGAAAAGCGCAAGATGAAGAAGAGAAAGCCATCTAGGCTTTGACACAAGTCCAAGGAGTACTTGTAAAACAACACAGCGCTGTAGAAAAAGAAAAGAGTGCTCTCCAAGAAAAATGGAATGATGAGAAAGCATAGCTACAACAAGGAAAGGAACAGTTACTGGCAGAGCAACTAGAGGTAAAGGAAGCGATCAACAAAGCACTTCGCTTTGTGACAATCATTGAGGTACAAACCGAAGAAAGAATCCCACAGTAGGTGGCACAACTCAAAAATGTGATCTAGAAGCTATAGCAACGCATCACAGATCTAGAGCTCTGCACTGTACCTGAAACTCCACAAGACGTAAGAGACCTAAGGGAAGAAATTGCCTGTAGCACAGTTGGCAGATTAAAAGATATTTCCTTAGAATGCAAGAAGTTGAGTAACCAGAATGCCCAGATTTACGATAACCTCACGGAGAATCTAGAGTTACAGGAATTGGAGTCGCAGCTCCAAGAAGAAAAGAAACACGCCGATACGTTACAGGTGCAGCTGAAGGCCTTGTCACCAGTGGAAATAATGAAGTGGTCTCAAGAGAAAAGCACCGCCCAGCAAGAGATCCATATGATTCAGAGTAAAGTAATGGAAGTCACTCAACGACTTCAACCAGTGCAAGAAAAGTCATGCCAACTGTTCACTGAAGTTGAAATCCAAGGAGCCAAACTGGAACAGATCGCCATCACTGCAGAACAATGCTTAGAAGGGTCAGTGAATGATGCAGTGATCTAGGAATTCACTGAGCAAGAGGTCGTAGCACTACATCAGGTTGAAGCAGCTCGAGCCAAGATCAAAGCATTCGAGGCAAAATTTCTTAGACCAGAGTGACTCAGGACAAGTCACATGTGAGTGTTTGGGGCCTGTTGGCCCTTGACCAAGTTTTGGGATTTTCTTGGTCATATTAACCTATTTTGAGACTTCGACATCTATCGAAGGAGGAGAGTAAGACAGAGCGGAGATCACGGGATCTCGGCCCACTTTTGGGTCCATTTTGGGTTTTTGGGATAATGTAACAGGAAAGGGATGTCGGCCCATGGGTTTACCCACACCAAGGCCCACTTTTGTAATATATAAATAAGTAGCTAGGAAATGTAAGAAGTGACCACAAGCTAAGTGCTAGATTGACATCTATGTGATGTATGCTAAGTGCAAGTAAGTTCTGTAAGTGATTTGTGCATATATGAGACTTGCAGGGCTAAGTGCTAGTCATTGTAGGAAGTTGGAAAAGGCATTGTGTTGTAATGCAAGGAAAAGGGATCTAGCGAGCTGCGTAGATTTTATGTCCTGTGCGCATTAGGTTTTTTTGGCTCTGTGATTGTAACCGAATGAAGACGCTAATAAAGAAGAAGATTCGGTGGACGTAGCCCCAGGGTGGGGGCGAACCATGTAAATCTTTGTGTTATGCTTTGTTCTTAGACTTGATGTGTTTATCCTTTCTTTTGCTAAGTGCTTTGATATATTTAGATAGATCTACTTATGCTTTATGCTTATAGAGGTGTGTGAATGTTATATCTGACATGCATGAAGATGCTTAGTGCTAATCTACTGGATCTGATCTATTTTAATGTTGCTAAGTGTTGAAATACCTTAGGTCTAAGTGAATGTTGCGATGCTTTGTGCTATCTGCGAAGTATACTAAGGGTCAAATATTAACGAATGGTCTATGCTAAGTACTCTGTAAGAGATATAATAACAGATCTGTGTCCCATCTAAGGTTGCAAACACTTGAGTCCTACAACGACCCCTTCCTCTACCTCAAGTGAGACTTCATCTGCTTTGCAGGTGTTGCTGAAAGGGTTGGTAGTTAGGGCTTTGTTGGTGTGCTCGAGAGCGTTGAACCCTGGGTCTTCCCCTGTGCCAACAGACAGGATAGTCTGCAAGGAGCTAGGAAGGAGATAGTTTGCGAGGGAGAGAGATAGTCAACGAGGAGATAGTGGAGCACGCAACCAAGGGGAGATAGTCTGCAAGGAGAAAGTCGCAGGAGATAGTCTGCAAAGGGATAGTCTGCGAGGAGAATAGTGAGGAGATAGTCTATGAGGGGATAGTCTGTGAGGATCCATGGAGGAGATAGTTTGCGAGGGAGAGATATAGTCTGCGAGGAGATAGTAGTCGAGGGCACACACGAGGGCACCAATAATGGTGAGTACCCTATAAAAATTAGCATTTGAAGTAATTAAAGGTGAACATTCTAGCCTTATTGATTCATTGCGTTTATATATGATGATTTTGTCTTTTTATATGAATCAAAACTAACCATTGTTCCTAAGGGAATTGAAGGGATGATAATCTAATACCTCCATGATAAATTTATTAGTATCCAACCAATATTTTTGAAACTACATTAAAACTTCAAGGAAGAGAGGGTTTGGTAAACCTTGGCTCTCATATTATCTTGAAAACCTAAGTTCATTCTAGGAGAAGAAGTTAAACTATTATGATAATCCAATTGAAGGACATTGCAAACAAAAAGTGAAATACCTTACAATGACATTACTAATGTTAAAAAATAAGCTAATAGTTGAAAATATGGATGTTGCACTTTTGGGCATCGAGACTAGGGTAGGTAGTTTTGATGTGTGTATGAGGTAGTTAGAAGAACCTATGCCTTAAACAACCATTATTCACAATGCAATTGAGGCCTTCATCAATTTGGTTTTAGAGTTTTGTAAAAAGGCAGTGAAATTGATGGAAGATCATGCACCCCTCTCAAAACTTGTTAAGACCGTCCAGAGATACCATGTCAAATTACAACATCATATGGTAGAAACACATGATCCCCTAGTTGATGCTCCATTTACCAAATTCGGTGATCCCCTAGTTGATGCTCCATTTACCAAATTCAGTGATCCCCTAATCACATGCACACTCCACACGATTCTTGATGACGAAGTCATGGGTTTAGTTTTAAGAAATGACCACTATGTATCCCATTGACATCACAATGAACCACATATGTTGAAAAACATATTTAGATTTTTATATTAGCAACAAAAGTAAGAATAATTTATAAGTAAACTTAAAGTAATTAGGTGTTTGTCTCTATCACTCACAAGCTCAGTGATGTCATTCAATCTTATTTAGATTCAATTGGCCTTATAACATGCCAACTTCTATGTTCTAGTTATCTAAGACTTAGAAACATTCAACTATGTCTCATTTTCCAAATGAGTCCTTATATCATGGAGATAGTTCATATATCTAAGTCAATATAGCAACACTTTGGTTCTCCCATTCTCATTCCACCTTGACCAATTCACAGACTGGATGGTATACAATGTGAATCAATAGGAACTATATCTAACTTTTTATCGAGTTAGGTTTTTTTAGTCAATGTTGCAGTTATGACTACCCATGTTGACTTTAACTTACCCCTTGGTCATGACGAGTGCGCCCTAATAGATTAGGGAAGTTTGCGGACCCAAGGGAGGCTCCTCAAACTAGAAAAGACCCCAAGTAGTGCACAAGGCCCAAGAGAGGTCATAAGGACAAATAAGGACAAGTGACATAAAAAAAATTAAACTCTTATTCTATGCAACATTAAGTTTCCTGCATGGTTGCTTGGTGATTTCAAAACTTATTCAACTCGTCAACAGTACTAAGGATTCGTTAAGGGATCCACTACCTTCATAAATATTTACATATCAAATTCAGGCTTTAAAAATTGATCCTAAATCCTCATAGATAATTATTCCGCATGGAGCAGAACGAATTAAAAGCACCAGATCACTAGATTTCATCTTTCTGGTGGATGACTCATGTGTTCCGATCAAGATTCAGAATATTTTAGGTAATTGTTAATTAATTGATTCATTTTTTTCATGAAATTGAAATGGACATTTGTTGAGATTATTATAAATTAAAGGATAAGACGTTTATGTAGGAAACATTGTTTTCTATAGAAACTTAAATGACAAAGCATTGGAGTTGTTTGGCCCCACCATTCACACACAGTGGAATGGCCAAGATAGAAAAAAGAAAGATGATTTAATAAAAGACATGGTAAACTTGTTCGGCAACACTTTCAACAAGAAAGTGGTTACAAAGTTAGCCGTCGAGGAGAACAGTGAGGAGATAGTATGTGAGGGGATAGTCTGTAAGGAGCCAGGGAGGAGATAGTCTACGAGGGAGAGAGATAGTCTGTGAGGAGATATTAGTCGAGGGAACATAGAGGGCACACCAGGGAAAATGGAGAGCACACCAGGGCACAAGGAAGGCACACCCGAGGGCACCAAGAATGGTGAGTACCCTATAAAAATTAGCATTTGAAGTCATTAAAGGTGAACATTCCGTCCTTATTGATTCATTGCGTTTATATATGATGATTTTGTCTTTTTATATGAAGAAAAACTAAACATTGTTCTTAAGGTAACTGAAGGCATGCTAACCTAATACCTCCATGATAAAGTTATTAGTATCCAACCAATATTTTTGAAACTACATTAAAACTTCAAGGAAGAGAGGGTTTGGTAAACCTTGGCTCTCATATTATCTTGAAAACCTAAGTTCATTATAGGAGAAGAAGTTAAACTATTATGATAATCCAATTGAAGGACATTGGAAACAAAAAGTGAAATACCTTACAATGACGTTACTAATGTTAAAAAATAAGCTAATAGTTGAAAATATGGATGTTTCTCTTTTTGGCATCGAGACTAGGGTAGGTATTTTTTATGTGTGTATGAGGTAGTTAGAAGAACCTATGACTTAAACAACCACTATTCATAATGCAATTGAGGCCTTCATCAATTTGGTTTTAGAGTTTTGTAAAAAGGAAATGAAATTGATGGAAGATCATGCACCCCTCACAAAACTTGTCAAGACCGTCCAGAGATACCATGTCAAATTACAACATCATATGGTAGAAACAGATGATCCCCTAGTCGATGCTTCATTTACCAAATTAGGTGATACCCTAATCACATGCACACTCCACATGATTCTTGACGATGAAGTCGTGGGTTTATTTTTGAGAAATGACCACTATGTATCCTATTGACATCATAATGAACCACATATGTTGAAAACCATGTTTAGATCTTTATATTAGAAACAAAAATAAGAATAATTTACAAGTAAACTTAAAGTAATTAGGTGTTTGTCTCTATCACTCACAAGCTCAATGATGTCATTCAATCTTATTTAGATTCAATTGGCCTTATAACATGCCAACTTCGATGTTCGAGTTATCTAGGACTTAGCAACATTCATCTATGTCTCATTTTCCAAATGAGTCCTTATATCATCGAGATAGTTCATATATCTAAGTCAATATAGCAACACTTTGATTCTCCCCTTCTCATTCCACCTTGACCAATTCACAGACCTTTGATGGTATACAATGTGAATCAATAGGAACTATATCTAACTTTCTATCAAGTTAGGTTGTTTTAGTCAATGTTACAGTTATGACTACTCATGTTGACTTTAACTTACCCCTTGGTCATGACAAGTGCTCCCTAATGGATTAGGGAAGTTTGGGGACCCAAGGGAGGCTCCTCAACCCAGAAAAGACCCCAACTAGTGCACAAGGCCCAAGAGAGGTCATAAGGACAAATAAGGACAAGTGAGTGATTTACCCCAAGGACAAAATTTGTTGAGTGCAAGGATCAATAACCTCAGTCGGTTGGTTTGGACAATGAGTTACCTCACTTAATAAGTGATTTCTTGGCTAAATTATCCAAATATACAAAAAAATCAACACCTTTCTTTTCTTACTTCAATGATAAAGGTTCAATTACTAACTTTTAAACTCATAAAAAAAATCAAACTCTTATTCTATGCGACATTGAGTTTTCTGCATGGTTGCTTGGTGATTTCAAAACTTATTCAGCTCATCAATAGTACTAATGAGTCATTAATGGATCCACTACCTTCATAAATATTTACATATCATATTCAGCCTTGAAAAATTTATTCAAAATCCTCATAGATAACTATGTTGCATGGAGCAGAATGAATTAAAACCATCGGATCACTAGATGTCACCTTTGTGGTGGATGACGCATGTGTTCCGATCAAGATTCAGAAGATTGCAGGTAATCGTTAGTTAATTGATTCATTTTTTTCATGAAATTGAAATGGACATTTGTTGAGATTATTATAAATTAATGGATAACACGTTTTTGTAGGACAAAATGTTTTCTATAGAAACATAAATGACAAAGCATTGGATTTGTTTGGCCCCACCATTCACACACAGTGGAATGGCCAAGATAGAAAAAAGAAATATTATTTAATAGACCACATGGTAAACTTGTTCGGCAACACTTTCAACAAGAAAGTGGTTACAAAGTTAGTTGGCGAGGAGAACAGTGAGGAGATACTCTGCGAGGGGATAGTCTGTGAGGAGCCAGGGAGGAGATAGTATGTGAGGGAGAGAGATAGTCTGCGAGGAGATAGTAGTCGAGGGCACACCAGGGCAAAAAGAGGGCACACACAAGGGAACCAAAAATGGTGAGTACCTTATAAAAATTAGCATTTGAAGTCATTAAAGGTGAACATTCTAGCCTTATTGATTCATTGCATTTTTATATGATGATTTTGTCTTTTTATATGAAGAAAAACTAACCATTTCTCCTAAGGGAACTGACGGGATGCTAACCTAATACCTCCATGATAAAGTTATTAGTATCCAACCAATATTTTTGAAACTACATTAAAACTTCAAGAAAGAGAGGGTTTGGTAAACCTTGGCTCTCATATTATCTGGAAAACCTAAGTTCATTCTAGGAGAAGAAGTTAAACTATTATGATAATCCAATTGAAGGACATTGGAAACAAAAAGTGAGATACCTTACAATGACATTACTAATGTTAAAAAATAAGCTAATAGTTGAAAATATGGATGTTGCACTTTTGGGCATCGAGACTAGGGTAGGTAGTTTTGATGTGTGTAGGAGGTAGTTAGAAGAACCTATGCCTTAAACAACCACTATTCACAATGCAATTGAGGCCTTCATCAATTTGGTTTTAGAGTTTTGTAAAAAGACAGTGAAATTGATGGAAGATCATGCACCCCTCTCAAAACTTGTCAATACCATCCAGAGATACCATGTCAAATTACAACATCATATGGTAGAAACACATGATCCCCTAGTCGATGCTCCATTTACTAAATTCGGTGATCCCCTAATCAAATGGACACTCCACATGATTCTTGATGATGAAGTCATGGGTTTAGTTTTAAGGAATGACCACTATGTATCCCAGTGACATCACAATGAACCACACATGTTGAAAACCATGTTTAGATATTTATATTAGCAACAAAAATAAGAATAATTTATATGTAAACTTAAAGTAATTAGGTGTTTGTCTCTATCACTCACAAGATCAGTGATGTCATTCAATCTTATTTAGATTCAATTGGCCTTATAACATGTCAACTTTGATGTTCTATTTATCTAAGACTTAGCAACATTCAACTATGTCTCATTTTCCAAATGAGTCCTTATATCATGGAGATAGTTCATATATATAAGTCAATATAGAAACACTTTGGTTCTCCCATTCTCATTCCACCTTGACCAATTCACGGACCTTTGATGGTATACAATGTGAATCAATAAGAACTATATCTAACTTTCTATCGAGTTAGGTTGTTTTAGTCAATGTTGAAGTTATGACTACCCATGTTGACTTTAACTTACCCCTTGTTCATGACAAGTGTGCCCTAATGTATTAGGGAAGTTTAGGGACCCAAGGGAGGCTCCTAAACCTAGAAAAGACCCCATCTAGTTCACAAGGTCCAAGAGAGGTCATAAAGACAAATAAGGACAAGTGAGTGATTTACCCCAAGGAGGAAATTTGTTGAGTGCAAGGGTCAATAACCTCAATCGGTTGGTTTGGACAATGAGTAACCTCACTAAATAAGTTATTTCTTGGCTAAATTATCCAAATATACAAAAAAATTGACACCCTTCTTTTCTTACTTCAATGATGAAGGTTCAATTACTAACTTTTAAAGTCATAAAAAAAAATAAACTCTTATTCTATGCAACATTGAGTTTCCTGCATAGTTTCTTGGTGATTTCAAAACTTATTCAACTCGTCAATAGTACTAAGGAGTCATTAATGGATCCACTACCTTCATAAATATTTACATATCAAATCCAGGCTTGAAAATTTGATCCTAAATCCTCATAGATAATTATTCTGCATGGAGCAGAACAAATTAAAAGCACTGGATCACTAGATTTCACCTTTCTGGTGGATGACGCATGTGTTCCAATCCAGATCCAGAAGATTGCAGTTAATTTTTAATTAATTGATCCATTTTTTTCATGAAATTGAAATGGACATTTGTTGAGATTATTATAAATTAATGGATAACACGTTTATGTAGGAAACAATGTTTTCTATAGAAACTTAAATGACAAAGCATTGGAGTTGTTTGGCCACACCATTCACACACAGTGAAATGGACAAGATAGAAAAAAGAAAGACGATTTAATAGACCACATGGTAAACTTGTTCAACAACACTTTCAACAAGAAAGTGGTTACAAAGTTAGCCAGCGAGGAGAATAGTGAGGAGATAGTCTGTGAGGGGATAATCTATGAGGATACAAGGAGGAGATAGTCTGCGAGGGAGAGAGATAGTCTGTGAGGAGATAGTAGTCGACGACACATGGAGGGCACACTAGGGAACATGGAGGGCACACCAGGGCACACCCGAGGGAACCAAGAATGGTGAGTACCCTATAAAAAATAGCATTTGAAGTAATTAAAGGTGAACATTCCAGCCTTAATGATTCATTGCATTTATATATGATGATTTTGTCTTTTTATATGAAGAAAATTTAACCATTGTTCTTAAGGGAATTGAAGTGATGCTAACCTAATACCTCCATGATAAAGTTATTAGTATCCAACCAATATTTTTGAAACTACATTAAAAATTCAAGGAAAAGAGGATTTGGTAAACCTTGGATCGCATATTATATTGAAAACCTAAGTTCATTCTAGGAGAAGAATTTAAACTATTATGATAATCCAATTGAAGGACATTGGAAACAAAAAGTGAAATACCTTACAATGACATTACTAATGTTAAAAAATAAGCTAATAGTTGAAAATATGGATGTTGCACTTTTGGGCATCGAGACTAGGGTAGGTATTTTTTATGTGTGTACGAGGTAGTTAGAAGAACCTATGCCTTAAACAAACACTATTCACAATGAAATTGAGGCCTGCATCAATTTGGTTTTAGAGTTTTGTAAAAAGGCAGTGAAATTGATGGAAGATCATGCACCCCTCTCAAAACTTGTTAAGACTGTCCATAGATAACATGTCAAATTACAACATCATATGGTATAAACACATGATCCCCTAGTCGATGCTTCATTTACCAAATTCGGTGATACCCTAATCACATGCACACTCCACATGATTCTTGACGATGAAGTCGTAGGCTTATTTTTGAGAAATGACCACTATGTATCCCATTGACATCACAATGAACCACACATGTTGAAAACCATGTTTAGATCTTTATATTAGAAACAAAAATAAGAATAATTTAAAAGTAAACTTGAAGTAATTAGGTGTTTGTCTCTATCACTCACAAGCTCAGTGATGTCATTCAATCTTATTTAGATTCAATTGGCCTTATAACATGCCAACTTCGATGTTCTAGTTATTTAGGACTTAGCAACATTCAACTATGTCTCATTTTCCAAATGAGTCCTTATATCATCAAGATAGTTCATATATCTAAGTCAATATAGCAACACTTTGGTTCTCCCCTTCTCATTCCACCTTGACTAATTCACAGACCTTTGATGGTATACAATGTGAATCAATAGGAACTATATCTAACTTTCTGTCGAGTTAGGTTGTTTTAGTCAATGTTGCAGTTATGACTACCCATGTTGATTTTAACTTACCCCTTGGTCATGACAAGTGCTCCCTAATGGCTTAGGGATGTTTGGGGACCCAAGGGAGGGTCCTCAACCCAGAAAAGACCCCAACTAGTGCACAAGGCCCAAGAGAGGTCATAAGGACAAATAAGGACAAGTGAGTGATTTACCCCAAGGAGGTAATTTGTTGAGTGCAAGGATCAATAACCTCAATCGGTTGGTTTGGACAACGATTAACCTCACTAAATAAGTGATTTTTTGGCTAAATTATCCAAATATACAAAAAAATCGACACCTTTGTTTTCTTACTTCAATGATGAAGGTTCAATTACTAATTTTTAAACTCATAAAAAAAAATTAAACTCTTATTCTATGCAACATTGAGTTTCTTGCATGGTTTCTTGGTGATTTCAAAACTTATTCAACTCGTCAATAGTACTAAGGAGTCGTTAAGGGATCCACTACCTTCATAAATATTTACATATCAAATTTAGCCTTGAAAAATTGATTCGAAACCCTCATATATAACTATGTTGCATGGAGCAGAACGAATTAAAAGCACCGGATCACTAGATGTCACCTTTATAGTGGTTGACGCATGTATTCCAATCAAGATTCAAAAGATTGTAGGTAATTGTTAGTTAATTGATTCATTTTTTTCATGAAATTGAAATGGACATTTGTTGAGATTATTATAAATTAATGAATAACATGTTTCTGTAGGACACAATTTTTTCTATAGAAACTTAAATGAAAAAGGATTGGATTTGTTTGGCCCCACCATTCACACACAGTGGAATGGCCAAGATAGAAAAAATAAAGATTATTTAATAGACCACATGGTAAACTTGTTCGGCAACACTTTCAACGAGAAAGTGGTTACAAAGTTAGTTAGCGAGGAGAACAGTGAGGAGATAGTCTGCAAGGGGATAGTCTGTGAGGAGCCAGGGAGGAGATAGTTTGCAAGGGAGAGAGATAGTCTGCGAGGAGATAGTAGTTGGGGGCACACCAGGGCACATGAAGGGCACACAGAGGGCACACGTGAGGGCACCAAGAATGGTGATTACCTTATAAAAATTAGCATTTGAAGTCATTAAAGGTGAACATTCCGGCCTTATTGATTCATTGCATTTTTATATCATGATTTTGTCTTTTTATATGAAGAAAAACTAACCATTGTTCCTAAGGGAACTGACGGGATGCTAACCTAATACCTCCATGATAAAGTTATTAGTATCCAACCAATATTTTTGAAACTACATTAAAACTTCAAGAAAGAGAGGGTTTGGTAAACCTTGGCTCTCATATTATCTTGAAAACCTAAGTTCATTCTAGGAGAAGAAGTTAAACTATTATGATAATCCAATTGGAGGACATTGGAAACAAAAAGTGAAATACCTTACAATGACCTTACTAATGTTAAAAAATAAGCTAATAGTTGAAAATATGGATGTTGCACTTTTGGGCATTGAGACTAGGGTAGGTAGTTTTGATGTGTGTACGAGGTAGTTAGAAGAACCTATGCCTTAAACAACCACTATTCACAATGCAATTGAGGGCTTCATCAATTTGGTTTTAGAGTTTTGTAAAAAGACAGTGAAATTGATGGAAGATCATGCACCCCTCTCAAAACTTTTCAAGACCATCCAGAGATACCATGTCAAATTACAACATCATATGGTAGAAACACATGATCCCCTAGTCGATGCTCCATTTACTAAATTCGGTGATCCCCTAATCAAATGGACACTCCACATGATTCTTGATGATGAAGTCATGGGTTTAGTTTTAAGGAATGACCACTATGTATCCCAGT
>JASDQU010949140.1:32663-43950 GCA_032191745.1 Picea mariana | reverse complement strand
CGTGGAAGAGTGTACATACTTCTGGGGTGTAAATACTTCATGGGGTATAAACACGGCTGAAAGAAATGACCTCTGAATCAAGAAGATAATCGGGCTCCACAACCAACACTTTTCCCATCTCCTCGTTGTATCTTGAGGAGGACTTCGCAACTACCAACCTAACTGGTAATTTATTTATGGGTGAGAGAACTTTTTTGTGACTGAATAATTTAAGTCCAGTAAGGTACTGGTTTGGTGGGGGTCATCTCAACCATTTATGGTTCCCCTCACCATCTCTCTCATGCATCATTATCTACCTTGGCTAACACCTCCAATAGTTATGAAACACTATCCATTTTATTTAATAACATAAATATATATATTACCTTTTATAACAAAAAGGTTCATCAATTCCAACATGCACACATATTTAGTCTACCCATAGTCTCTTGGCTAGTTATAGTTATATTTACAAGCTGGGGGAAACATGGGTATTACAATCCCCTCCCCCTTAAAGGAACATCATCCTCAATGTTCTACCTACCGATGTGCTCTGTATGTACAAAAGTAAACAAAAATGGGTATTGCATGTTTCATGGCATCCTCCATTACCCATGTGGCTTCATCTGGACCAAAGTGTTTCCACTGCACCTTAACTTATGAAACGGTTCTGTTCCTGAGTGGGATTTCCTTCCTGTCTATTATGAATTATGGATTTGGAAGGAATTCTCCCTCTGGTTCCACCTGAATCACAAACCAATCAATTGTATGATTAGAATCATGTACATATTTCTTCAGTAACGAAAGATGGAAAACATTATGTTCCTTCACTGTGGGAGGAAGTGCTAGTCTATATGATATAGGTCCCACTTTATCCAAAATTTCAAAGGGTCCACAATACTGAGGTGTCAGAATGGCACAAGCTCCCATTCTCAAGGAAATTTTTCTGGGCCTAACTCGGATATACACATGATCCCCTGCTTTGAAATCTCTAGGAGTCCTTTTTCTGTTTGGATAGATTTTCTGTCTATCCTAAGCTATTTTCGGATTCTGTTTTATTTGAGCTACTTGTTGTTCCATTTCCTTTAGCATATCTGACCCGATCGTAATTCTTTCTACTAGTTTATTCCATCTTATTGGAATATTGCATTGTCTACCGTAGAGGGCCTCAAAATGGCTCATCTTCAATGACTCTTGATAGCAATTTTTATAAGAAAACTATACCAGTGGTAGGTAGTATTCCCACTTCTTGGGTTGATGCATTACATGCATCCTTAACATGTCCTCTAACACTTGGTTTAATCTCTCTGTCTGCCCATCAGTTTGAGGGTGATAGGCTATACTAAATAGTAATTTAGTTTCAAAACCAACAAACAAATATTTCCAAAAGTTTGAAGTAAATTTTGTATCTCTGTCGGATATGATTTCCTTAGGCATGCCATACAGTCTAAATATTTATTTCATGAAAATACTAGCAATATCTATTTCCTTTCAAGTTTATTTGATGGGAATAAAGTGAGTATCCTTGCTCAGGTTGTCCACAACTACCATGATGGCGTCATTCTGTTTGGTTCATTTTGGTAACCCTGTGATGAAATGCATGGAGATGGTTTCCCATTTCCATTCTCGGATTGGTAGGGGATGAAATAGCCCTGCTGGATGCTAGTGCTCTACCTTAACCTCCTGACATTCTATACATTTAGCTAAGTAATCCATTATGTCATTTTTCAGTCCGGGCCAATAAAATAGTTTCCAAGTGTTTGTGATCTTTTTTTGATAACCTGGATGACCGGTATATGGTCTTTTGTGTAGTTTATCCATTATGAACCTCTTCAATTCATCACAATTTGGAATATACAACCTACCTTTGTAAGTTAGTAGGCCATCATTCAACAATTGATAACCCTCATACTTCAACCCTCTCAGCTCTTGCTCTAAGTATGAATTCACAGTCTTGAAAAATGCATATGTTTCTTGTGCACTTTTGACTCTCTCCCCGACGTCTGTTTCACAGGTGCTTACAGCTGCCAAGTGAATCACATTCATACTTTTTCTAAGGGCATCAACCACCCTATTTTATTTTCCTTTGATATGTTTGATTTCAAAATCAAACTCACTAAGGATAGCCATCCATATAGCTTGTTTAGAATTGAGTTTTGGTTGATCAAACAAATATCTTAGCCCACTATGGTCTTTCACAAGCACAAATATTCTACCCAGGAGGTAATGCCTCCACATTTTTAAATCATGTACTATGACAACCAAATCCAAATCATGGGTCAAATAATTGATTCCATGCTCATTCAATTTTATAGATTCATAGCAAATAAGATGTCTCTCTTGCATAAGGACTCCTTCGAGCCCTTCCTTGTAGGCATCTATACACATAAGGAAGTCCTTGTTTGGGTCTACAATCTTCAACATAGGTGCATTGTTTAGAAGGTATTTCAACTATAGGAATCTCTCTTCACATTTCAATGTACAAATGAATTTAACTCCCTTTTTTTGAAGGGAGGTGATTAGTCAACCGATCTTGGAGAATCCCTTTATGAACCTTATATAGTATCATGCTAGTCCCATAAAGGATCTAATATCAGATACATCCTTTGGGGTAGGTCAATCCATAATGGATTTGATCTTGTCAGGGTCAACTGCCACTCCTTCTTCATAAATAACATGGCCTAAGTAATGGACTTGTCTTTGGAAAAAGTCACACTTACTAAACTTAGCATAGAGCTGATGTTATCTCATGACTTGAAGCACCAACTTGAGATGTTCTTCATGCTCTTCCCTAATCTTAGAATATATTAGGATATCATCAATGAAAACCAACACAAATCTATCCAAAAACTAACCGAGTGCATTATTCATTAAGCACATAAAAGTGGTCGGTGCATTGGTAAGTCCAAATGGTACCACCAAAAATTCATAGTGACCATATCTTGTCCTAAAGGTTGTTTTGTGGATGTCTTCATCCTTAATTCGAACTTGATGGTATCCAGACCTCAAGTCAATCTTGGATAAAATTGTAGAACCCCTTAACTGGTCAAACAAGCATCGATCCTTGGCAACAGATACTTATTCTTAATGGTGATCTTATTGATTTGTCTATAGTCATGCACAACCTAAGTGTGCCATCCTTATGTTTCAAAAAAAGGTTGGTGCTCTCCATGGAGACACACTAGGCCGAATGTAGCCTTTTTCCAACATCTCCTTTAGTTGTAGTTTGATCTCAACTAGCTCTGGTGTACTCATTCTATAGGGTGCTCTGGACACTAGCACCACTCCTGGTACAAGTTCTATTGAAAAGTCAATATCTCTTCTTAGAGGTAGACTTGGTACATCTCCTGGAAACACATGTTTATACTCTCTTAATATGGGTTGGTCCTTTAGGCTTGGTTTATTTTTCTCAATGGATTTCAAAACTTGTATTGCATACAAAGGAAATCCTTTTCTGCAATCTTATTCACTTGAAGGGATGATATTTGTCTCACTGAGACATGCTTTTGAATTCCTCATAGGGTTATTTTTCTCCCTTTTGCATCTTCACACTCCAAAGTTTTATTGTAATAGTCCAACTTAGTTTTATAGGCAGCAAACCAGTCCATGCTAATCAACATGTCATAAGATCCTAAAGGGAGCATGTTTAGGGTTGCTTGGGTGGGTAATATATTCATAATGAATTGGAATGTTGGTATGACCTCTATTACCTTTCTTTTGGTTCCAATGGCTAGTTGTACCAGCCATGATTTAACATGTTTTACTTGCTGCAATTTACATTTCTCAATAGTTTGAGGGGTAACATAACTCAGATTAGAACCAGGGTTGATTAAAATGGAAACTAGTTGGTTGGAAATCATACCTTCTATCTCCACCACTGAATCTTGGTGGTTAGCTTGTCTATTATCCAAGGCTGCATAAATTTGTGGCATGCTCCTAGCCACATCATTAACTGTGGTAGCCTCTTGGACATTGTATACCCTCATATTGTTTCGTTACCTATGTGGACAGTCCCTCAACAAATTTTCTTCTCCACAACCCCAACATTTCAAGGGTTCTCTCTTTGTGTTATCAGTCTTACCTGGGGCTGCTTTAAATGGTTTATTACCACTCTGAGATGAGAAATTCTACCGATATACACTTTTAGTAGGAAGGATCATCTTAGAACTTTTCCCATGGTTCTTAAATCTTGAGGGTTTAAACCCCTTCTTCTTGAATCCCGAATTACTTTTATTCTTCCAGTCCTCATGAGGTTTTGTCCCATTCTTGAATTTCTCATAACAATACCTTGCCTTCTAGATAGTATATTCTAAGGTCTTGGGTTCATCAAATTCAATTTTGTCCCGGAAGGACTGAGGCAATCCACTAATAAATCGTTGCATCTTTACCTTTTCATCCTTTATGTAGGGCACATACCTTATCAACTCAAGAAATTTGTTGATATATTCACCTATTGTGAGTTGTCCTAACTTGAGTTCATAGAAATCCTTGGTCTTCCCATCAAAGTGTTTTTCTGACATATACTTCTTCTTGAAGTATTTCTCAAATTGTTTCCATGACAAGTCCTTCTCATGTATTTCTTTCACATTCCTAAGGTCCTCCCACCAAATGGAGGCCTTTCCATTCAAGTTGAAAATGGTTATTCAAGCCTTTAAGTTTTCAGAGTAGTCATGGACTATGAAGTACTTCTTCAAGACAAGTGGGTGGTTTTTCTTTCTTAAAATCCGCAGGTTCGTGGCTCTTGGAATGTTTCCTTTTCTTTCTTGTCCTCTGGGAATGTGAACTAGTCTTGCTACTAGAATATTCCTTGGAGTTGTCAGTTTCTTCACTATAGGATTCTTTCGTTGAGTGTCTCTTGGCTCCATGTTGGGCCTTCTTTTATGTGCTCCTCCTTGTATGGCCACTTTCAGGACCATGCTTTCATATCTTAGTTGGAATTTGGGTCTTCTTAGTATGATGTTTGTCCACATGTTTGGCTGCTCATCCATGTTACAACTGCCTTTGTATATCTAATATGATTTGTAGCAGGAGTGAATTAATTTCAGTTTTCTTTTCTTTTTCTTTTATCATCCTTTCATTGTCAACCTTACAACTCTATAATACTGCCATGAGGATTCTTATGGTTTCAGCCAAATCTGGAGGGGTTTCCACCACCCTCCTCTCATCAAATTCTTCTTCTCTATTGTGGGAGATTTCCCCCAACTCATGGTGTGTCACCTTCCTTTATTCTGGAGTTTTCTTGATGTCCATTAACTGGTTGAGTGATGATAAAACATTTTTTGTTAGTTAATTATCTACTAGTTTATGAACAACACATGCAATTTGCAAGGTGAAGTCAACTTCTTTATTTGGAACACTAACAACACACAGTTCAAACTTTCAAAACATATAACAACATTAGAAAGTTTCAATCCTCTTTTTAGCATTGGTTTAGATAAGTTTCTTATGAATGGGGTAAGATAGGGAGTTACCCCTTAAAATTTCTCTAATAATATTTTTATGCTACTCATTCATGAGCCC
The DNA here is from genome assembly GCA_032191745.1 of Picea mariana. Classification (NCBI taxonomy): domain Eukaryota; kingdom Viridiplantae; phylum Streptophyta; class Pinopsida; order Pinales; family Pinaceae; genus Picea; species Picea mariana. The sequence goes on along the minus strand of JASDQU010949140.1, from coordinate 38,451 downwards.
AAGCAGGCCGAGTCTTGTTTTTAGCTCTGATACCACTTTGTAACACACCTGAACCCTTAGGTATCCATTAGAGGGATGGGGTATACAAATTTCTCTTTTACTCAAAGATCTCAGATCCTCTTCCCAAGATCTCCATCTTCCTCTGTCTGTCAAGAGATTTTCAACAACTGTCACCATGCTGAAATATGAGCTTTGGATTGGAAGATACACCCTCATTTAATGCACATGCTTACAGGATTTTGGCGTTCGACTCTTCTGCATTGAATTCCATTTTCTCTAATCACATATCCTCTGAAGTCCCTAAACCCCAAATTCCTTCCATGTGGTTCCGGCCTTCGGCCTTTTCGACTTATTCAATGCACCACCCCCAAACCTCTGGAGTTCTGAAACCCTAGACTCCCGAAGGGTCCACACTTACATGTGGTGGTGCATTAAATGCAGAGGTAGGGGAAGGTAGTTCTGGGCCTTCGACCGATTTACCCCATCATTTCAACATTCCATGTTCCCCAATCCCAAACTCGCGGTGTCCCAAGTACTCCACCATCTTTTAGGCCAAGCGAACATGCTTTAGGGGGATGACACGTGACAAAGGGAATAGATGACACATGGCCCCATAAATGGGTGACACGTGTCAAATTCTAATGGTCATATAAGATCTGTAAAAATAATGAATCAAGGAGACACATTTCATGCCGAACATGGGTCCACGTCACCCTAGGTGACGTCAGCATGTCATGTCACTATGGACTGACAACCTACGGGAGTCTCTAGCTTCTCCTTCCTGCGAAATCACCCAAAGTTCCAAATCCTGAACTCCCACCAACAACCTCCCAACACCCCTTCTATCCCATGGTCGAGATAAGACCACATAGATCCATAGATCTATGGCCTCCGCTGCTTCTCGACTTCGACATTCGTGGGTTTGGCCATCTAGTTTCCTTTTTACTCCTGGAGTGGTTAGCATAGGGATGAACATAGTCTAGATCCAATGGTTAGGAGGGATCCCGAAGCATCCTCAGATAGACGTTCCTTGTCGCTTAGCGACTTAAGCTTTCGGGGGTTCTACCCATTTAACACTCCCTTTTTCCCGGAGTGGTCAACGTCGAAATGACCACGACATAGATCCAATGGTCATGGGAGATCCTGAAGTGTCCCTGGATCTACGATTCTTGTCACTTCGCGAGTTCGTTGTTCATGGGTTCCACTCGCTTAACACTCCCTTTCTTCGAGACTGGTCAACACCAGACTGATCGCGACTTAGATCTAATGACCAGGAAAGATCTTGAAGTGTCCTTAGATCTATGACTCATGTTACTTTGTGACCGGTAAGTAGGTCAGGGTTTATCGATGGGACAAATCCCATGGTCATGGTTAAGGAAACCTCCAGATGTCGATCAACCTCACTGGTAACCATACTAGAAAGTTGCCTTTGGTTGGTTTCAAAGAGTGTAAATTCATAACGTATTGGAGCTCCAGACTCCTAGAGTTCCAAAGCCAAAAATAACTTATCTCCTTTTGGACCTAGCGAAGGGCTCCAAGGTCCTAGTCATATGGATTCCCTGACAAGTCTCGGGGCTACACTCTAAACTCTTAGCCATGATTTAGTTAGGGCCGTGGAAATGAGCCCTTGGTCATACAAAATAATGGTTTGAAGGAGGCACCCTCCCTCCACAAAGCTTAAATTTAGTAACTTGTGAAGGTAAATTCGAGGGGTCGACATGACTGAGGTGCTCTAGTGAAGTTTGCCCCAACTCATATGTTACAAAATCAACCCTTGGGAAAATTCCCTGAAGGATTTTCCAACCAGTAAAAATATCATAAACTTATTCCTAAATTTATTTGAATACCCATGTCTAATAGTTCTCCTACTGCTAAGAAGAGGAAAATAAAAACCATTCAAATGCAGGTGATTGATGCTGAAAATTTTCCTCCTTGTTTGAGAGTACACCATCTTTTTTAGGGAAAAAGAAAAGGTACGTAAACCAGTCAATGATTTATTGGATGGGAGGTCTATTATTTTCAGGAAAACTATAGTAAATTTGCATGAATCTTTGGAATAAATCATCCAGAGGTTAATTTATATTCTTACGAATTACTACCAATTCATTATAAAGATATTCATAATCATTGTCTGCTTGATTACCCTATTCTTGACATGATGATATAAACAATTATGGTGGAGGATACTCTTGATAACTTAGATCCTTCTCATTACTCATTAATGACTTTTCCTCTATAGGAAAAGAAAATAAATAGGAGCACACGGTAAAAAATTCAAATATACAACGTTTGACACTTTCAAAAAATATAACATAAATTGGTACAACCCTTAATAAGAATTTTTTAAAATATTCATCTTTTATTTTTTGTTTTTTATTATTTTTTTTGTTTTTTATTAATTTCAACACATAGTTCATCATAGTCATAGTTATCATGCGCCTCTATAAAAAATTCCAAGACCTATGTCCAACTATGAATTAATTTAGCTGGAAATGCCTTATACCAAGCATGAATTCTTCATTCCAATGTGAGTAAATAATCTACATAGTTTGGCATCTTGAAAAACCTTAAGATTGTTACATGTAATATTAAATTCACTAAGATTCCTAAATTCAGAGGTATTCTTTTCACCATCAAAATTTATTTTAGACAAGAGATATATTGTCTTTTATGAAATACCATGCAATGGTCTCGGGAGATTAAAAGCATTATCAGATGCAAGAATATGGATATGAGCCATGGGTTGTTAATACATTTTAGAAACAATAACTCCACACAGGTCGGCTTGTCATAAAGACCCTCCTTCTAGCACCAATTTTGTTGAGGGTTCTAAATTCCCTTCCATTCAATAGTAGGAATCACACCCAAAGTCGAGGCCCAATTAGACTCTTCTTCGTTTGGAATGGCATGATTATCCGGATTAATGAACCAACATCATTTCGATGGGATTTAAAAATTGTTTAGTTCCTCTCTTTTGTTATTTTTTTTTTTACGTTTAATTTATATCTATTGTAGAAAATAAATAAGTGAAATGGTTTGAGGAAGCATGTGCTAAGGAAAACCTATGGCAATAATCAATGAAAGTAACCAACAACTTTGAGATCTCTAAGAAATAATTATACTGAGAAACATTACTACATGATCACCTTCAGGAAACATAGAATGAAGAAAGATGAAACCCTTTGTACCCAAGAGATAACTCTTTGAAACAATGGCTAGAAATAATCTTGCAGTTGTAATTTGTTCTTCTAAGAAACAATTATACAAAAAGATAGAGCTAACAAGATAGTCCAAATAAAAAACACATTAATTTTCCATCTACTCCATCAATGATTATAGAAACAATTCTACAATGATTAATGTATTAAATAGAAAAACCAAAATTACAAAAATAAACTGAGAAATTAATTAATTAAGAAATATTGAAGATAACACCTAATGATATATACAATCACACAAGATAAAATATGATAATTGAAATATTTACTAGATGTCGATGACATTAATTCAAAAGGTAGAGTAATCCACGAAAATGAAATAATACACAGAAATTCAGCAAACCAAAATGTCTTGACTCCAAAGAGTTTTTGAATTGAGCCTTGAAATAGTCCTTTGCTTACAATCCTCTTGAAACCCCTCCAGAGATTGAAAATCTCTTGAAAATAGTTCCAAATATCAAAGACCTTTTACTAAGAGGTTGATCTCTTTATTTATAAGATAAAAACTAATTTAATTATGGAATACAAATAAAATTGACTTTGTTAAAATCCGTGCAATATCCTTATGTAATTTGCATCTTCAATGAAAAAAAGTATTGACAAATCATCCATGCATTTTGTCACATCTCCAATTAATTTCTGACTTTAATTCATGCATCCTCAATCTCATAAATATTTCCTTTATTGAATAATTCAACCCACTATTCTTTATTTAGGAACCTCATGCATGCATCTTTAATTTGATTTTTTTGTTTTATTATAGGCATAGTTAACTCTGGTTGAGTTGTTCTTCAATATTTAGTAATCATTCACTTCTAAAATTGGAATGTTCATGCACCCAATCACCAATTATTCCAACTCTGTTCTCATGCTTGTACTTGTCACATGACGGAAATCTACTAGTTTGCAACATGTAAAATTGAAATTATTCTTATCGTGCTAAATGATGTTGGATTACTGAGAGAGGGGGTGAATCAATAATAGATAAATTTAATCATTTTTAACCATATAATCCAAGTTTTATCTCAATGTAGCATTATCATCCAATAATTGCAGAGTAAATAAGCAATGAACATATGAACAATCATACACATACATAGTACACCGCCGTTTTACATGGAAACCCAAAGCGGGAGAAAACCACAGAATGTTTTTTCTTATATGTATTGAAGAATTACATTCATTGGAAGAACCAACTTCCTTTGTTTTCCAGCTGAAATTGGAAGGAGGCTCCAACCCCCTATTTTCTTAGGCTACAACCCGAGGGAAGCTCCAACTCCCCAATTCTCTAGCTACAACCAGAAGGAGGCTACAACCTCATATGTTCTTCAGCTACAACTGGAAGGTGGATACAACCACATGTCCTTGACCTGTCCAACCGCCCTGAAGTATAAGTAGAATGATGGAACCACTATCACACTATCACTGTGAGATATATTGTTGTAAACCTTTACCATTCAACCTATACCAAACAACATGTACCAATAACCTGAACCATTCATCAACCTATACCTCAACCAGTAATCAACCTGTACCATAAACAAGTGCATAAACCATGCAACAACTTGTACCTCAACCTGTACCATGAACAAGTGCATCAACCATGCACCAAACCTGTACAAATAACATGTCACAACAACCTGTCCAAACAACCTGTATCATCAATCTTATCAACCAAATTAGATCTACTCACCAATATCAATCACCAAGACAACTCTCAAAGTTGTGCATCAACCAAGTATAACACAAAAAATCATAATCATCACCAAGATCAATATGTGCTTCTAATAATATACCAATACAAGTATGTTACATCATCCATAAACCATGTGTCAACAATACTACTAACAAGTACCTCCAACCATGTACCAAGTATGTACCATCATGTACCGGCATCATCAACTATGACTCATCAATATGTACCAACATCATCAACTATGAATCATCAATATGTACCAACATCATCAACTATACACCTCATGTATGTGCCAACTCATCAAATACTTGTCTCAACCATGTATCCAACATGTACCTCAACCAAAATCCTTCATCAATTTCATCATCCAAATATGATTCGTAACTTTGTAATAGACCCGGTGTATATGATCACATACCTGCAAACCTTCCTTAACTTTAACAACAAGAGACTAGCATTTTCATCAAACTTTTATTTAGTCTCACATGACTAGTTTTGGATTATTCAACAACCCTAACTTGAAATAATCATAACTGCCTACCTATTAGGTAAGGATGTCATTTCTTCAATGCATGTAGTATTGCCATCATTTCTTTCTCATAAATGGGTTTGTGTAAGTACTTTCCCTTGAGTGGTCGAATTTCAAAAGCCAGGAGCCTTCTTTCTTGCATTAGGACAGCACCAATTCCATTTCCCGAGGCATCACATTCCACATTAAAGGTTTTTGTGAAGTCTGGAGTGGTCAAGACAGGAGCTTTACACATCACCTCTTTAAGTTGTTCAAAAGATTTAGTTGCCTCTGGAGTCCATGAAAATGAATCCTTCTTAGTTAGTGTCGTTAAAGGTGCTGCTATTCTTCCATAGTTTCGAACAA
>JASDQU010949140.1:2689-20824 GCA_032191745.1 Picea mariana | reverse complement strand
TACCCCACTTAAATGTTCAAGTACAAGATGATTCAAAATGAAAATGTCTCCTTGGTATATATAAAAGACTAGGAGGTATAATTACAACTAATGGCCTAAAACCGACATAACTAAAATAACATTACTAATATAATATGCCCCAATTAAGGGGTAATGAGCCAATATTAGGGTTTAACATGATATCAAATGAGAGAGCCTTGCCTCTTATTTATACTCTCCATCTTCTAGGTCGCTTAACCCATTTCTAGGTCACTTCACCTATTTCTATGTCACTTAACCCATTTCTAGGTCACTTAACCTATTTTCTTCATTTTTAGGGTTAACCACTTTCCATAATTAGAAAGTTCTCCATTACTTTATCATTTAAGTATTCCTCCTTGACTTTGTCACCTCACTTTATCATTTAAATAATCTTCTTTGATTTTGTCACTTGACTTTATTATTTAAATAATCCTTCTTCACTTTGTCACTTTACTTTATCATTTAAATAATAATTTCTTCTTTGCGAGATCTTTGACTTCTTTGACCTTTTGGGGCTTCAAGCCAACATATGAGGGTCCTCCAACTTTGTAAGGCCATAACTCTCAAACCATGAGGAGTTATGTGATGTTCCACATACCACCAAAAATGGCATGACATGTACTATACATATAGAATAGTCTTACCTGCAAATATATCAAAACTCATACCATTATCCATCAAACAAACTTGGGTCCATTACCCAAACCTAGGTTCTCCAACTTCTCATGGCCATAACTCTCTAACCGTGAGGAGTTATGTGACATTCCAAATACCACCGAAAATGGAATGGCATGTACTATCCATCTAGAATAGTATTAACTTAAAATATATTAAAACTCATAGCATTATACATGAAACAACCTTGGGTCCATTACCCAAACCTTTATGCTACTGTAATTCGCTACCGGACTTTCTCCAAGGGTTGACATCAATTAATAAGGGTTGAAATCAATATACAATATCACTCTCCAATGGTTGACATCAATGACAACCAACAATCCATACCAACTATCCATAAACCTAGGCCAATTGTCTGACAATCTCCCCCTTTGGCATTGATGGCAACACTTAGTCATGATGAAATCCATGCTTATACTCCTCATCAATGTTTTTATCTCTCCCNATTTAAATATTCCTCCTTGACTTTGTCACCTCACTTTATCATTTAAATAATCTTCTTTGATTTTGTCACTTGACTTTATTATTTAAATAATCCTTCTTGACTTTGTCACTTTACTTTATCATTTAAATAATAATTTCTTCTTTGCAAGATCTTTGACTTCTTTGACCTTTTGGGGCTTCAAGCCAACATATGAGGGTCCTCCAACTTTGTAAGGCCATAACTCTCAAACCATGAGGAGTTATGTGACGTTCCACATACCACCAGAAATGGCATGACATGTACTATCCATATAGAATAGTCTTACCTGCAAATATATCAAAAATCATACCATTATCCATCAAAAAAACTTGGGTCCATTACTCAAACCTGGGTTCTCCAACTTCTCATGGCCATAACTCTCTAACCGTGAGGAGTTATGTGACGTTCCAAATACCACCGAAAATGGAATGGCATGTACTATCCATCTAGAATAGTATTAACTTAAAATATATTAAAACTCATAGAATTATACATGAAACAACCTTGGGTCCATTACCCAAACCTTTGTGCTACTGTAATTCGCTACCGGACTTTCTCCAAGGGTTGACATCAATCAATAAGGGTTGAAATCAATATACAATATCACTCTCCAATGGTTGACATCAATGACAACCAACAATCCATACCAACTATCCATAAACCTAAGCCAATTGTCTGACAATCTCCCCCTTTGGCATTGATGGCAACACTTAGTCATGATGAAATTCATGCTTATACTCCTCATCAATGTTTTTATCTCTCCCCCTTTGACATCAATGGCAAAGGGTATCTCCCTTTGGGGTTGTTCCCCCTGACTAAACTCTCCTTGGGGTTGCTCCCCCTATCCACGTGCCTTTGATTTTTCTTTGTGTTTATAAGCCTCTAATTACTCTCTCTCCCTTCATATGAATAATATCTCCCCCTTTGACAAAGGGTATCACTTTGAAGTCATATCACTCATTCTTCCCTTGTGACAATCGCTCCCCTTGGAAACATGCCTATATTCTCTCTCTCCAAGCGTTTACCTTTGCATATGATAAATCTCTCCCCCTTTGTCCTATTTATGGTGCTTCCTTGTGTACATCTAAGACATATAAAATAAGCATTCAAAACCATTCATTTTGGAGTAGAAATTACTCCTAGTCTTTGGTGAAGATACTCAAGGGCTTCTCGTGGAAGTGGTTTTGTAAAGATGTGTGTCACTTGTTCTTTTTTTCCCACATATTCAACTCTGATGTTCTTCTCTGCAACCTGTTCCCGTAGAAAGTGATACTTGATTGGAATGTGCTTCGTCTTGGGGTGCATCACTGGGTTTTTTGAGATACTGATGGCACTTGTATTATCAATATATTGGAATGGGCTCATCACACTCAACCTATATATCTATCAAAGTTTGTTTCATCGATAGAACCTGTGTACAACATGGTATTGTTGCAATATACTCTTCCTCGGATGTAGATAAGGATATTGATGATTTTTTCTTGCTTAGCCAAGATACTAAACACTCACCCAAGTAGAATGTTGCTCCACTGGTGCTTCACCAGTCATCAATGCAACCTACCCAATCTACATCTGTGTAGGCAATAAGTGATAGATCCTTTCCTTTTGGATACCATAATCCAAACTCTTTTGTTCCTTTGAGATATCTGAAAATCCTCTTCACTGCTAATAAATGTGATTCCTTTGATGTTTCTTGAAATCGTACCACCTATCCAACTTCCTGCATTACATCTGGTCTGGATGTTGTCACATATAGTAGGCTACCAATCATTGACCCATATTGCCTCTAATGTAGACTTTGAATCATCATCTTTGCTCAACTTGCAACTAGTTTGCATAGGAGTGATAATTGGTTTGCAATCTTCCATTCCAAACCTCTTTAGCATTTCTATGATATAGTTGGTTTGAGAATTAAAAAATCCTTGGTTTCTTTGACATATCTAAAGACCCAAAAAGAAGGATAGTTCTCCAAGTAATGACATTTCAAATTCATTTTGCAGATCCTTTGCAAATTTATGGATTAACCTGTCATCATCACTACCAAAAATAATATCATCAACATAAACTTCAATTAATAAAATATTACCTTGACTTACCTTGATGTAGAGGTTGTTGTCTTCACTTCCTTTTCTGAACCCTGCCTGTTGTAGATATTTATCCAGTCTAGAGTACCATGCTCTAGGAGTATGTTTTAGACCATTCAAGGCCTTCTTTAATTTACACACATAGTTTTCATTCTCTGACACATGAAATCCTTCTGGTTGTTCAATGTAGACTTCTTCTTCAAGTTTCCCATTCACAAAAGATGATTTTACATCCATCTGATACACTTTAATATTTTTGGAGCATGCATAAGCTAAAATCAAACGGATTGCTTACATTCTGGAAAATGTCTCTTCAAATTCGACTCCTTCAACCTGTGCATATCCTTTACATACCAATATATTTTTTTTCCTTGTAACATGTCCATCTTCATTCAATTTTTTCATGTATACCCATTTTGTGTCGATCACATTCCTATCCTTTGGTCTTGGAACCAATTCCCAAGTGTCATTTTTCTCTATTTGAACCAATTCTTCATCCATGGCCTTGTTCCAAAATTCATCCTTTCTGGTCTCTTCAAAATAGGTTGGTTCAATCGTAGATGTGAGCGCTAGGTGTGTTTGTTCTGGTGAACAGATTCTTCTTCTAGTATCAACTCATGCGTCTTTGTTTCCAATAATTTGATCTGAAGGATGATTCTTCTGTACTCATCTACTAGGTGTATTTGGAGGTACTTGTTGAACTTTCTCTTCTGCTTCTATTGGATTCTCTTCATATTCCTCTTCTACTTCCTTTTCATCTTCTGCTTCTTCTTCGAAAAGTTATTCCATTGATTCATTTTCTTCTTCCTTTGATTCTGGTCTGCATGTTTCATCAATTGTTACGTTGATGCTTTCTACAACTTTGTTCAATCTCAGATTGTAACACTTGTATGCTTTCCTTGTAGTTGAGTAACCAACAAGTACTCATTTTTCCACACAAGAGTCAAACTTTCCCATTTTTCCATCTTCTCCAAAAACTCTGAAGTGTTTCACATTTGTTGGTCTTCTTTTCCATAGCTCGTAGGGAGTTTTGTCGGTGTTGTTTTTTAGCATTACTCTGTTTTGAATGTGAACTTTTGTATGCACTACCTATGTCCAAAATATATCTTTCAATTTGGAATCCATTAGCATTGTTCGAGCCATTTCCTGTATTGTTTTGTTCTTTATTTCAACAACTCCATTCTGTTGAGGTGTCCTAGCAATGGAGAATTGCCTTTTTATTCCATGACTATTGCAGTAGTCCACAAATTCCTTTGAAGTGAACTCTCCTCCATTATCATATCTCAAGCATTTTATTTTTGAATCCATTTCATTTTCAACCATTTCCTTATAGATCTTAAAGTTTTCAAAATCTTCGGACTTATTCTTGAGAAAAACAACTGCAGTCATTCTTGTATAATCATCAACTAATAACATAAAATATTTCTCACCTTTTGAACCCTTTGTTGTAGTTGGTCCAACTAGATCAGCATGCACAATTTCCAGTGATCTTGTCGTTGAATATTCCTTTGATTTGAACTGGGTCTTTGTTTTCTTTCCTTGTTGACAATGTTTTCATAAAGTGTTGGTTGGTTTCGTGATCCGGGGCATTTCTATGACTTCTTATCTTCTGCTGAATTTGACAAGGTTATCAAAATGTATGTGACCCATTCTTCTGTGCCATAGCAAAATTTCATCTTCCTTTCCTAGACAACACTTTTCATTTCCAATTTCACTTAATACATATATGTTGCTTGAAGTTCTCGCAGCTATAGCAATCAATTTTCCTAAACCTTCTTTTCTTATCTCACATTTTTGTGAATCGAATGTAACTTTATAATCTTGGTCACACATTTGACTCACACTTAGAAGATTATGTTTCATATATTCTACTAGTAGAACATTTTCTGCCTCGGTATTCTTCTTCCCAATTCTTATTTTGCATTTTCCAATGATTTTAGTTGAATCATCATTTCCGAAGGAAATTGATCCATCTCTTTCCTTTTGTAATTTAAGAAAATTGTCTCTATCACCTGTCATGTGTTTTGAACAACCAATGTCAACATACCAACCATTTTTATTCTACTTATCTTGTAGAGAGAGTGTGAATTCTTCATTGCTATATTGATCTTGCTTTCTTATCCATGTCCTTTTCTGAGATTCTTGTATGTGACCGTTGTTATTTTGTTGTGGTTCTCTAAGAGGGGCTATCATTCTGCAATCTTTGGCCATGTGTCCAAAATTGTTATATTTGTAACATTCCACTTCAGTGCTCAAAGATAAAAAACTATTGTAACTTCTTCTCTTTGTTTCACTAGGCCTTCTTGGATAACCCCTTTGTGTATGAATTTCAAATATGTTTGTGTTTTTGTTGTTAGCTCTGCAATTCACATATTTGTGTCCAAAATTATTACATGCATAACATAAACCAAAAAACATAGTTTGATACCTGGGAGTTGAAGATCTTCTAAAAGGAGGTACTCTTATAAATTATTCTTCTTCCTGGGGCTTATCTATTGGTTGTTGATTCTGAAATATGAATCTTCTCGTTGGAGGAGTGTCCCTATCATCTTCCTTGTATATTTTCCTATCCTTCTTGATTGTTTCTGCATAGATCTTTGGATATGTTTCTTGCTTTGTTGTTTTGGAGCTTGATCCTTTTTCTGTCTGATTGTATCCAAGTCTAGAATTGTCATGATGAGATTTTTGACAGTTGATAATGTCATCCAAAACTTTTGAGTTGTTCTGCATATTTTTATTTTGAAGATCCTTTCTTAATGTGACAATCTCTGCTTCCAAATTTCCAATGATCTTGTATTTTTCTTCTAGTTGTTCTTTGAGTGCCTCTTCAATTCTTTCATCTTCTTCTATTTGAACCTTCAAGTTTGTGATCATTTGTTCTAGTTCTTGAGTGTCTTCTTTCTTGTCTAGTTCTGCTTGTAGTTTCTTGTTTTTCTTCTTTTCTCTTCTAATAACTTCTATGACACACATTAATTCCTCTCGGTAGTCAACTTCCGCCTCTTCAATTTCTTCTTTGACTTCTTCATATTCTTCTTCGGCTTCTTCATATTCTTCTCCAGAGTCTTCTACTGCCATGAATAGAACTCTTTTTGTCTCAATGTCGCTGACTTCATCTTCATCTGATGATGAGATGTCTTCTTTGGTGCATAAGATTTTCTTGAAAACTTTGTTTGTGGTTCTTTTTCCTTTATATGTTTGTTTTCCTTTTAAGTAACCTTCATCATTTCTCTTTTTCTTATAAGTACATTTGTTAGCAAATTGACCAAACCATCACAATTAAAACAAATTAAAGGAAGCTTACCTCTATACCTACCATCGATTCCCTTGTTCAGTCTTTTGACAAAGTTGGCCACTTCTTCATCATCTTCCGAGACGTCACTTCTACATCCTCAACCTCATAAATCTTTCCTTTATTGAATAATTCAACCCACTATTATTTCTTTAGGAACCTCATGCATGCATCTTTAATTTGTTTTTTTTGTTTTATTTTAGTCATAGTTAACTATGGCTGAGTTGTTCTTCAATATTTAGTAATCATTCACTTCTAAAATTGGAATGTTCATGCACCAGTCACCAATTCTTCCAACTCTGTTCTCATGCTTGTGCTTGTCACATGACGGAAATCTACTAGTTTGCAACATGCAAAATTGAAATTCTTCTCATCATGCTAAATGATTCCCTTTGCATGTACCTAGATCATAAAAATGTATATTAGAAATACACATATCTTCTCATAATAAATTTATTAGATAAAACAATTTATTGATCTTAAAATGAAATATTCAAGTCACTTCCCTGATCTTGATTTCCTTTATTTTGCAAAACTAAAACAAACCGTGCAAAATCAATAAAAAATTATAAAACAAAAGTTGTATCTCTTGAAGATACATTTCCAATGATCTATGTAATTCTCAAAATGGGGATCAGAATCACAAGTTATCATGAAAACCCGTAAGAATTATACATGTAGTTTTATTTAAAAATGTGTAAACAAAAAACAAATAATCATGACAAACTTATAACTAAAATGTTGTATATCTCGGCGAGACATTTCCAATCGTATAAGGCACACCTAAAATAGAGTTCAGATCAAAAGTTATCACAAAATAGAAAACTAATTTCTTCTCTCATCGATGACTTTTTAGATGTTTTTTACGCTCGGGAAAAATATGGAATTTTTTTAGAAAAACTCGCGAGGGAGGACCAACAGCCAGGATTTGTTCTTGCTTGTGATCATATGGATAAAATTTATGCTATTAGAATTTGTTTCATTGGCATTGGCGATTGGGAGAACACGTTTTGTGTTGGAATTGTAAGGCTTGATAATCTGGTCGATGCTCACTGAGTTCATGGTTTGTTGACATGTGAAATGGTGTGTAATTCATAAAACCATAGAAAATGGACCTAGCGTGACTAAAATATTTTAGACAGTCCATATTTGTTCATTTTCATAATCTAACGACTCATATTTTCTAAGGAAAGCTTCATCGACATCGTCGTTTTCCATATCCCATTTCTCGTTTGAGATGAGTTTGATTCAACACCGATGATCCCATCGGTGATTGGCCAAAACTATTTGCGCAAGAACTCCACATATTGTCGATCTTCTCCGGCTCCCAACAAGCTCATCAACATCGACAAAAGTGTATGTATACCTACCAAATGTTCCCACTAAAACCCCCAAACATCGATGATTAATAAGAGAAGTTCATACAACGATGACATGGTATATGATGTGGCAACTAACATGGAAATATGAGGTAAAAAATATGATGTTGAAAGTGATATGGACGGTGGCATGGACCCTGTACGACCATCGAAGTGGACACAACTTATGTGAAAAGATTTAACAGTCAATATTTGTTCTTCTTTTTGATTGAATGGCTGAGATATATCCTTAGGTTTGTGGTTCATCATTGATCAACAAGATCCTTTGTCATTCCTGAAACCTCTATGATTTCCACCGATGCTCGTTGGTCTCATCCGTTATTGACGAAATCTATCATTGTGTTTGAAAATCCCACAATTGTCATTGATTCTCGATGGATTATCGATGATTGGTGTGGTTCATTACGTTTCTAAACTCACTTGAGTTTCTTTCAACATCGATGGTTCATCAACACTTTTAGGCTTTTGTCGGGATCGGGCATTTCGGTTGTGTTGACTCATTCTCTTTGCCTCAATCCCAATAATCTCATTAGAACTTTTGAAGAACCTTGATTTTATGCTCTTGTCCATGTGATTTCGACCGACACCAACATTCCCATCAAGGATTGGTTGAATCTAATAACTCTTCATATTTTCTTGTGAATACCCCCGATGTTGATGAAATTGTTGGCAAATTCTTTAAGGCTCCATCGGGTCAGGTCTTTTGGAATCTTGTTTCTATTTCTTTGTTTAAACTCTCAACCCGATAATTTCATTAGGAATTTTGAAAATTTGATTCTTAAGTTCTTTCAACCTGAACCCCCAATGAGTTCATCGACATGTTTTTGGAGAATGTTGTGATTTTTCTCTCTTTTCAGTTATTTCTTTTGTTTTCCTTCCCTGATGCAGAATATGAGATTTTTTGGATTTTATTGAGATTTTAAATGAAAATAAAACAAAGGGGAAAATGCATAAAGTTAACAAAATACAAATATGCAACATATGTAAAGCCAAAAGAAGAAGGCAAAAAACGATTAAAAGGAAAAGTGGTACCCAAAAATTTAAAATTTTAATGATGTGTTGAGGATTCAATAGATGAGAGGGCCCTTTATTTCATGTATTTTTAGGAGTCAATGGGTGAAAAACATAGGGATAGTCCCGACAACTCGATCAAATCTTGGAGGGGGGATCCAGATGACAATGACGAGGAGTATCAAAATCCAACCATAATTGAATTATTTCCCAAGGTTTTGGGCATCCAAATAGTCATCAATGAATTCATTTAGTATGTAATGTCGTTCCTAGGCCATCTGGACCCCTGCGAGACACCGCTCAACTGCAACGACCACCCTAACTGGGCACTCCTCCTTTGAACAATTGTGAAGGATTTTACAGGAAAGCGGTTCGGTGGAAAACCGAACTAGTAGAGCATTGATTTTAGAAATGACCACCCCACGCATGCCTCAACATTTATTGTACTTAGCATATACCTCATTCTGGGAAGCATATTTAGTAGCCCATACTTTTTTGGGTTCTTCATCATGCATGGGTAAGCTTATAACCCTCTAAATTGATGATGCATCTACTAGATATTTCCCCGACAACCAAAGGTATCCCCCATGGAGGCAAGTGAGTAAAAGGAAGACACAGATGGTCATTGACCCCCCATGGCCAAAGTGAGGGAAATCAACCAAGGACAATATTTTGACCTAGTAAAGAGGTTTGAACCACTCTTGTGTGATCACCAGTTGCTAGTGGTATGCACTTTTAACCACCTTTGCATAGTTGTGAAAATCCAAGGAAGGGAATTGATTAGGGTCTCAGATGTCGTAATTGACGAAGTTCAGATTCTGCACTTTTCCTATAAAGGATCCGGTGAAGCTCACATGTCGATGCAATGATGGCTCCATTATCTGTCATTCTTGAGTGGTCTTAGATTTAGTACGAGATCCACTTGACGAAGCCATGTATATTGTTCTCATGGATTTTTCTATTTACTAGCATTAGTCTAAGTATGTTGTAATCCTACTTGGTTTTGTTGAAATCTTCCACCATTCAGAAGCTCTGCACTCTTTCTTGTAGAAAAAGGAATCTCAATGCTTAGTTGGAGAAGTATTAAATTGAAAAGAGGAAAGTTTCCATGTGGTTATGGTGGTACCGCTGGGAGGGTATTTATCAAATCGTTAATAACTCGGATTATCATGTCATGCTTGTCGACCTCCACCAGAACATTCCTCCTTATACCATCCTAGACATCCTATCAATCGTAAATGATTGAGAGATTAGTGAGGTGCCCCCACTATAATTCTAAAATTTTGGGCCACATCAGTCCTTTTACCTTACTGTTGCATGGCCACTCCCTTTTATTTCCAAATATGCATAATATTCGGGTGGGATTTGAACACTTACTACTAGTTACCAACTTAATAAACTCTCCCTTGGGTACCATACGACAAAGGTGTCACTTTTTATGACATGAAAATATTGGGTTTGTCATACATTAATTGTGATAGTGACATATCTATACATGTGCAAGTCTTATTCTTTGAGGGTGTCGCATATGATTCCTACGCATCCCTGCATCAGTTCACCCTTGGTTACTTGGTCTTAGTGAACCCTGGTGGATTACAGTGTCTCTTCACATGTTCCCATCTGATAATTTGTCTCCACTACGGAAGTGGTATTGGCCTTTCTAGATCTGGTGGCATCCAATGACTACTCCTTACTTCCTTACCCCTATAGGTTTCATATGTTTTCTCAATGGAGTTAAGTGGGATTGATCAGGTGGATTTGTTTTCTATTGCAGCATATGGTGTAGCCATATCCATCCTCCACACATGTGAATCCCTTGTCCCGTAGAAAACTTAGGAACTGATGGAACATAGTTCTTTCTTGAAAGCATGTGTTGGGCCTTTAGTTATTGGCTCCATGCCCCACGTCATTGCTTGGCTATCCACTTCCATTCACAGGAACACATGTATAGATGAATATATATGTCTGGTCTAAACAATTTTTTCAGGGACTCTTCCATTATATCCCATTCACATGAAGGTTCTTGATGCATGACCCAACATTGTATAGGTATTTCTATGATCATTGTATCAAGGGCATGAACCTGGTGGTGTTCAAGAATGTGTTTCATCTATGTAATAAACAAATCCACCAGATAAGACCTATCAAATCGGTAGAGTCCCTTTTTGCGCACCTCGGTGGTAATACGCACACACCTTCTGGTTGAAACTTCATAAATCTTGTTATGCCACATTTCCATGGTGTCATATGAATTAATGTCATATGAATTCACACTCCTCCATCTCAATTCCCCATCTGACGTGGGATTGAGATAATATTCCCTGTGTCTCATGATCTTGTATATATTCTCAATAACTGATATACTCACATCTTCATATACCAAATCATTGTATCTATCACCTTCATTAGGATCTAAAGGTGAGACCATGCACAAGGTGTCAGTATCAAACAACATCTATCACTTCTTCAAATTCAATACTGCATTTTTTTCGAAGGCCCAATCCATGCCAGGTAATGCTGGGTAGGGATCATAATCATCCATAATCTATATCACTTCAAAGTCAGTCTTCATCTTCACCCCTTCTATGTTCACTTCAACTTTCTCCAACCAGCCTATAGGGTAGATCTCATATGGATTTTCCAACAAAAACTAAATGGGAAACTAACCAAACGTGGTTTAGCCATCAATTCTCATTACTTATTTGGCAATATGTTCACGTCGAAACCCGGATCCAACGTGACCCCATCCATTTCATAAATCCCCAGTTCAGTTATCATCTTGAATTTTTTGCTTGTGTGCTTCTACTTATTGATATGACATAAATCCCTTTCTGGGAGAGGGGTTTCTATAGTTCTCTTTGCCCCTTGTTCCTCCATGCAGGTTGCTAACATCTGCGTCAAATTTCCCACAACATCATGATCATTTAACAATCTCAAACAGTAACATAAGAAGCTACTTACTTGATCCTCGGTCTCTGTTTCGTGACCCAAGTCATGCAGTTCCTCTTCGCTCACCATACACCTCAGCTCCTCATGAGCCTACTCCTTAATTTCTCTTTGTTCGACACATCACATCTCATCATGTCTGCATGCTTCCTCCAAAAACCTATGCATCATGCGCTGAATTTATTTTTGGGCGCGAGCTTCCTCCAATGACCTTTGCATGGTGTGATACAATTCTTCACAGGTGCCAACCTCTTCCAACAAACTATGTGTTTCTCATTGAACTTCCTCACATATATGAGCCTCCTCAAGTGACCTCTATGTCACACATTGTAGCTCTTCTCTTTCTCTTTGTTCCTCTATGGCCCTATGTGCATCACCTAGAAACTACTTCTACTGGCAAGCATCAAACTTGAGGGGGTTGTGCCTCCTTTCTTATCTTCCCCTCTGGCCTTTGAACTAAAATTTCACCATGCTCAAAGTCCATTCTCGTCTTCACTCTTTCATGGGTTATTACCCAAACATCAACCTCATCATCGTTCTTCTTTTTTCCACGTGGCTCTGTAGTCACCATGTTGCAATGTGTATTCTTTTCTTCCCACTTATTCAACAAGTTGGGACAGCCCTTTGTAACATGCTTTAGGTTGTATAAATACCCACAGAGAGCACGCAGTTTGGTATAAAATAGTGAAACATGACCAATTTCTCCACAATTAAAACAAGTGGGGGGTCGACCTCCCCCACCTCCATATGGTCATTCACGACCACACCCATAGTCACCTATGGGACCTCCCTGATAGACACATCTCTCAGCACCACCATGATCACTACCCTTCTATTCCTCTTGAACCCGAAAGACACTGTCGATATGGTCTTCCATCAACTAGAGTGACCGACAGTTGTTCACATCATGTCCCACGAATTTGCAGAATTCACACAATGGAGTGTGATGCGTTTTCTGATATTTCTCCAACATTGGACAACAGGGTGGTACATGGCCCCACTACCTACAAATTTTGCTCCTCTTCGTTTTTGGCCCTACTAGGGAGCACCCATCGTCACATAGTTTCCAAGCATTGGACACTCATCCCTGTGATGTTTTTCAGACCAACATGTGCTACACCATACGTGCTCACACATGAATTTTTCCTTTTCCATATATTTTATTTTCATCTTTAGGTTGGCCAGTTGAGACTGTACTTGCGCCAATATTGTTGAGGTCTCTCCTCCACCTGGCGTAGCCTCTAAACGTATCGCAATCTCCACTGCTTCTTCTTTAGTAGTCACCTTCTACTGGGTGAGTAGGAGTCGGATATGTGTAAACAACCCCATAATAAACCATTCTTTATGGTGTATGTCCTAGATCTGGAACATCATGATATCCAACAAAATCTTGAACTGTTGGTCGTAATCCCACATGGTTTCTCCTAGTTTTTTCTTAATCTCCTTGATCTATGTAATACATTGATACTCTAAATTAATATTTTGGAATTACTTAAGCAGGTATCATTCCATCTCTATCACGGACCTCAACTATTCCATTGGTGCAGTAGCCTTGTATTTCATGTACCATGTCATGGATTTGTCCCTAACTTTGGTCTTCAACAGCACAATCTTCAATGCCTCATTTCTGATCCTCTTCATAGACCATATGGCCTCATAGTTGAACTAATGTTTCTCTTCATAATCTCAACCCATCCCATGGAACACAAGTAGCTTCAGGGTACTATCTTGATTTTCCATCCCTAACCTCAAACTATTTCCTTCAAAATTATTGTTGGGTAATTGGGATCTTAGTACTCATACTCTTCCTAGTAAAGTAGCACCCACTTCATATTATTCTTCACTCGTCACTTCCACTCTCTCTTCCCCTACTCTTGTTTCTAATATAAGTACCTCATTGTTTGTTTCTCTTTCTTCTTGGTTGCAAATGTGCAAGGGGGGTGGTTCAAGGGGGGGTAAATCCATCTTCTTCTAACATTTTTTGTGAGGGAACTGGGAGATTTTTCTACCTGCATCAGCACAATACCATCCACTATCTATATCTCTTATCCCCCACCACTAGATCACCCTCCATCTTCCTTTCCTTCTCCTGCGCCTCATNTGTTTCTAATCTAACTGCCTCATTGTTTGTTTCTCTTTCTTCTTGGTTGCAAATGCGCAAGGGGGGTGGTTCAAGGGGGGGTAAATCCATCTTCTTCTAACATTTTTTGTGAGGGAACTGGGAGATTTTTCTACCTGCATCCGCACAATACCATCCACTATCTATATCTCTTATCCCCCACCACTAGATCACCCTCCATCTTCCTTTCCTTCTCTTGCGCTTCATCTTCCTCCGAAGTTGCGACACTCTGAAATAGCCAAGGGGTTATAACTTCATCTTCTCAGCCCATACTACCACTACTATTAGTATCTTCACTGGAAACCCTACACTCAATGTCATGCCTCTTCACAAACCTATCCTCATATGTGCTCCTCTTTAGCACAACACACTCTTCTTCACTTCCTCCTGGTGTAGTGTCCTTCGTCTTCATTCTGGGCATGACCCCTCATCATGATCCCATTTCTAACTTCCTCCTACTTCTTTTTTCTTCTCTCCTTCTTGACTCAAATATTCTTGCATACCTTTTGGCTTCCTCTCTCATTTTCTCTTCTGGGTCCATCCTATTCCTCAGCTCATTTTCACAACCTATGGATCTTCCCCAATGGATCCATCTCCTCTCTCAATTTCCCCTCATCTTTTCATCCCCCCCTAGTACTATGGGATTCTACTCAACCGTTCTGTCAAACTCCATGTGCATCAACCCCTTCTCCATGAAATTGGTTTTATCCAAAGATGTGGGATTTCTTCCAACAACCTTTTCCTAGGGCCTTTTGTGAACTTTATTTCATCTTCTCTAAAAGAATCAATGTACTTCACAGAAAGTCCAATTATGTACCCCTCCTTCACCCGATAAAACCATAAGTCAATGAATCAAGTCCACTTGTTATCCAATGCTTTCAACCTATCAATTGTGGCTTGATACAAAACTACTAGTTCTAATGGCCTCAAAGCAATATTTCTAACAGTCTTCCTCTTCAATCACTCATACAAAAGAAATGGAAATTCAACAAAGAAAATTTCATGCATATTAGTGTAGAGATACCTATTCTTCCATTGTTCCACATTGGCATCCAGGCCTTGAGTTCCCCTTGAGCAAACCCATCTTCCTTTGTAGTCAACCAATCTTGATTTTCCTCCTGAGATGGATACCACCTCATTATTTACATTCACCATTCAATACAAGACTTTCAGGTCCCAATAATGGAACCATTTTTTGGCTCATTCATGCTTGCACACACATTTCTTAATTATAGGGGGTTAAATACCTAGGGTTTTTCCAGAGTTAACCAACAAAAACCCCTAGGCATTGGCATATCAATCCTCAAACAAAGATTGAATAAGGTCTCACCCGAGACACCATGAGGCTTGCATGGACCATCTAGTCTTTTGTTGATGATGATGAAGGACTAATTGGAAAAAATTCCATCTAGGTTCACATTCAGACAATCCATTGAAAACTACTTAACAATTAAGAGTGGGAAACACCAATATATAACAATAATACACACATTCCATTGATGCAAAAGTAACACATAATGGGACCAAAATTATTGTAGCTTTATTATCTTCCTTCCATCATCGCAAACATACATTAAGAAATTCATTCATTGATAGCAACATAGCCTTTCTCTCTTATATATTTTCCTAGTGTTACATTACATAGTGCCATGCACTTCATTTCAGACACTACCATTGGGACATAATCATACTTCCAACCAGGGAAATTACAAAACATAGGCTCAGAGAAATATTAATGACAACAATACCCACAAATATCACAACAACAACCAATTTACTAACAATCTAACTTTGTTTCTATTGTCATTGCTCCCTTTTATTTGCTTCTCGGCTCTGGCACTCTGTCAATTTCAGTTATGCTCCATTCACTCCTCTGACTTCCAGTCCCGCACACTTCTGTCACATGCATGCATTCTATGTAGCCTCTTTGAAAGCGTGGAAATCTCAACTACATTCCCATATCATTGTCTTTCTTCTCCAAGTTCCCTCGTGCTGCTTGTAGTAATCATTTGGGGATATTTCCCAAAGATTCTTTCTTTATTCCGGTGTGCATGCGATGTATTCTTGATTTTTTGGCGCACATCACAAAACTCAGATTGACACACATTTGGTAGAACTTAAATTGGCGTGCAATAACAAAATGTAAACTGATGTGTGTGTCTCTTGTCAACCCTCATGCAATTGCTTGAGTGTGCGCAAAACTGGAATAGGCACACACAATTTCATTTGTGCGCATATGCGATATTTACCCAAAACTTTGGGTGCTGGCATTAACTTCAAGAAAATAAAATATAGTTTTCTAGAGAACTAGATA
Organism: Picea mariana; assembly: GCA_032191745.1. Taxonomy (NCBI): domain Eukaryota; kingdom Viridiplantae; phylum Streptophyta; class Pinopsida; order Pinales; family Pinaceae; genus Picea; species Picea mariana. The sequence goes on along the minus strand of JASDQU010949140.1, from coordinate 4,520 downwards.
TTCTTTAAGAAGAATTTTACCTGATAAAGGACCAACAAGATATTATTTTTCATAAGTCCAATATGACTATTCATGTTGTTTTTTGCATGTAGAATACTTGTATATGATTTTGGTTATAATCATATTTCCAATTACTTGAATGCACACATTTTTTCAGTAATCATTTTTTCACTTATTAGAGATAGAATACATATCACCTTTCCTGTGTATCCAAACTATCCTCTGGACAATGGCTTGAAGTACTTAGGATTTCAATTGAAGCCTAATGATTACCGCTACAATGACTAGTTATGGTTATTCCAAAAAATTGAAACTAGAATTATGGTTTGGTGCAACCGCTGGCTATCATGTGGTGGTAGGCTCATCCTGGTAAAAATAATGATTGAAAGCATACATGTATATTGGATTTCCGTCATGTATATTCCAAAATGAATTATGGATGAAATCTGGAAAAAATGTTTTCACTTCTTATGGATGGGTAGAAGACAAAAATATGGCATTCCATTAGTAAAATGGTCAGCCTTAGCACGTCCAAAAGCTTATGGGAGTTGGGGCATTAAGAATATTTGTTTATTTTCTCAATATTTGGGTGCAAAGACACTTTGGAAAATGATCATTCATGATGGTCTATGGGAAAATTTAATGAAAAATAAATACCTATAGGATCTCCTAATCGAAGACTGGATCGATTATTACCCTACCTCGACAAAAGGAGATTCAATCGTATGGAAATTTTTAATAAAATACTTTCCTATTCTTGCATAGATGGTTGCATGGAAGGTTAACAATGGGGAACAAGTAGGAATTATGGCTAAAATCCAGAAAAAATGTTTTCACTTCTTATGGATGGGTAGAAGACAAAAATATGGCATTCCATTAGTAAAGTGGTAAACCTTAGCACATATGAAAGATTATGGTGGTTGCGAGCTTACTAATATGTATTTATTTGCTTGGTATTTGGGTGCAAAGACACTATGGAGAATGATCATTCATGATGGTATGCAGAAAAATTTAATGAAAAACAAATACTGACAAGATCTCTCACTCAAATATTGTATCCATTCTTATCCTACCTCGTCAAAAGGAGCTTCAATTGTATGGAAATGTTTAATAAAATCATTTATTATTCTTTCACAATGGATTGCGTGGAAGGTCAACAACTAGGAACGAGTCCGGGTGGGAAATGAACCATGGATAGGATGCACATGTAAGTATAAGCTCTCATAAGAGATGAAGTGAGAACTTTAGTAACATGGGTTTTTTAAGCTTAATGACATTGAGTTTCTTAGTAATGGGAGGAATTGGACTCAAGTATGGAAGTTTGCGGGCAATTTGGATCTCCTGGTGATGTTAGTGGAAGAATGGAATGGTTATATTCATCTCTTGGCCCATAGTGCTATTTGAATATCTAAAAAAGAAGACATATTGCTATCGTTAAAAAATATATCTATAGGACAACTTGTAATGAAACTAGGATATGAAGCCATAGTTCATGTGCCACTAGAAGAAGGAACTAAAAGGTGGTGGCCTTTAATTTGGGATCTAAATTGTCCTCTGAAGATAAATATCTTTGCATAGTTGTCTCTATCCAACAAAATTTTGATATGGGACAATGGACTCAAATGAAATTGGCATGGTCCTAGTTGTTGCATCCTCTACAAACCGGAAGCCAAAACAATGACTCATATATTCATGGATTGTTCATACTCCAAAAGGGTATGTGTTTGTAAGGTAGCTAGAGAGGTAGTAGGGGGGCCCAGAGGGCCCATAGTGATAATAGTGGAGGTCATTCAATGTAAGGTGGACTAGGTCCACTATATTATTAAATAAG
>JASDQU010949139.1:12547-36693 GCA_032191745.1 Picea mariana | reverse complement strand
AATGGCTCATTCCTTGGGTTAATCCTAATAAACAAATTTTACATTCCTTGGGTTAGCCTTGATAAATGAATGGTGCATTCTTTGGGTCAACGAGTTGAGAGGAACAAGAGATTATTGTTGAAACTACTATTGGAGTTGTGAAATTGCAGAATTTTATTTTCTGAATATTATGGTGTAAAGTTGTATATTTATTTCGCCATGGTGTTGTGCACCGAGGGCGATGCACAATTGTAGGGGAGGGGGAATGTAACAACCCCACTATAATCCCCATTTTATCTAATGCATAATGTAGATATGAATATGGCTATGGCCAAGCAATGTAATATGCAAATTGTATTTCTGATTTCAATAAATATAATGTGATACCAGTTGTTGGGAATATGGACAGAGATGGGGGCTGATTTATCCACAAAAGAGGGAATTTCTAGGAGTGTGTAAGAGGGGTCTAAGGAAGAAATTAATTGTGGGTACTAATTCAAACCCAAATTTCTGAATTTTATTATCATTTGGGAAAATTTTAGGGGTAGAATTGTTAGAAAAATGAGTTTTAGTGAGGGTTTATGTAGCTCTAATGGCTGTAGGTTTAATTTGTAACAACAATAAGACTTTCTTGTCCAAATGAGACGCCCTAGTGGCTTTATGACATGTGTAGTATATAGATTAAGTTTCACTTAAAACAATTTCAATATCTCAACTTTTCACAATTACCAATTTCAATATCTCAACTTTTCTCATCACTTAATGGGGTACCTCTACACTATTAGGTCAAGCATCCTATTGGTCTTACCCCCGACGCACCACTACCCAATGGGCAAGTCTATCTCTACTCTCTGTTAGAAAATGAGGAGATCAAGCGTCCGATCCAAGAACTGCTCCACAAGGGGCACATCCGATCCAACTCATCACCTTGTGGAATCCCAATTGTGCTGATGTAGAAGAAAGACGGGACCGAGGGACTCTGCATTGATTACCAAGCCCTAAATAAAATCACAGTTAGAAACCGATACCCGATTCCCCGAATCGACGATCTCCTTGATCAGCTCAAGGGGGCCAAAAACTTCAGTAAGATTGATTTGAAGTTTGGCTACCATTAGGTCTCAATAGAGCAGACCGATGTATGGAAGACTGCCTTCAATTCAAGGTCTTTTTGAATGGATGGTCATGCCCTTTGGTTTGACAAATTCCCCAACAACTTTCATGAGGATGATGGACGATATCTTGCAGCCTTTCACTAAATCTTTTGTGGTGGTGTATCTGGATGACATCCTCATCTACAACAATACTTGGGCGGAACACTTGCAACATATTTAGCAGGTTATGCACACTCTGTGGCAGCACAAGCTATATGCCAACTTGGAAAAATGCTCCTTCAGCATGGACGGGGTCCAATACCTAGGCTACATTGTTGATGTGCATGGTGTGCATGTTGATCCAACCAAGATACAAGTCATCCATGACTGACCAACCCCAACCACACTCACTGAGCTTCAGATCTTCTTAGGCCTTGCCAATTTCTATTGCAGGTTCGTGTTGGGATTCTCCCATATTGCATGGGCCCTTAGTCAAGTAACCAGAGGTAGTGGTAAGGAAAAATTTGTGTGGGGCTCATCCCAACAACAAGCGTTCAATGATCTAAAGTAGTGCTTGTGGTCAACCCCTATGCTTTCATTACCTGAACTGCAACAACCGTCTGAGATCGAGACAAATGCTTCAGACTAAGTTGTGGGCACAGTCCTCACACAACACGACCACCCCATGGCCTATCACAGTGAGACACGATCAGATGACGTTTGTAAGTATACTACTTACGACAAAGAAATGTACTCCATTGTGCAAGCCTACCGCCAGTGGAGGCATTACATTCTCGGGAAGGAGACAATCATCCACACTGATCATAAGTCGTTGCAGTTCATGCAGACATAAGGCAAATTGAAGAATGATCACCATCAAAAGTAGTCCACATATTTGCAACAGTTCGACCTCAACATCAAGTATAAAACATGAATTACCAACTAAGTCATTGATTTCTTTATTCGACCTCCAGTTGCAACACTCACCACAGTGCTAGACTCTTGTGACCACGAGACCTCGGGATGGCCCCACCTTTATGAGAGAGATCTTGACTTCACCAACACCTACAATATGTTGGGCACAATCACAACTGTCACTAATTTCGATCTTCAGGACGAGTTGATGTGCCATCTGGTCCATCTCTGTGATCCATCAAGTGAGCGAGTGAAGCTGATTTGGGAAGCTCATTACAGTCGGGTGGCAGGAAACTTCAGCGTGGAAACGATAGTGGAAATCTTGCAATGACTTTTCTACAGGCCGAAACTTCAACAGGATGTCAGCAAGTATATTCGGTCTTGCACTGCCTGCGCTATTGCCAAACCAACCACTAAGAAACAAGGCCCGTACACTCCTCTGCCTACTCCTAACAAGCCCTGGGAATCCATCTCAATGGACTATATGTTGGGCCTTCCATCCACCAAGCAAGGAAATGGATTTGTTTTTGTGGTTGTTGATTGCTTTTCCAAGATGATGATTTTGGCTTCCTGCAAGAAGAGCATCACAACGGAGCCCACTGCCAAGATCTTCTTTAAACGAGTGTGGGTACACTTTGGGATCCCACAAACCATTATCTCAGATCGGGACAGCCGGTTCCTCAACACATTCTGGTTGAGCCTCTGGTCACTACTAGACACCAAGCTCACCAAATCCACTGCCTTCCGCCCCCATATGGATGGCCAAACTAAGGTCGTCAACCAGATGATCGTGCACATCTTGCACATGTATAATTCCAAGCACCCCTACACTGGGGATGAGAGTCTTCCCCATGTTCAACATAGCTACAACATAGCCATACATAGCTCAACCGACCACAACCCCTTTCAGGTGGGGTTGGGATTTCAGCCATTGGGTCCCATGGATGTTGCACTACCCCTTGCGGCCACCCGGGCAAACTCGCCACATGCTCCAACTTAAGTTGACAAAGCCACCCGATTCATTGAGCGGATCAAACACATCCACCAACAAGTTCAAGATATTTTACAGAAGTCCAATGCCAAGTACAAGTAGCGCCATGATCAACATTGGGTGCCACACCAGTTTTAGGTGGGAGACAAAGATTGGTTGCACTTGCAGCAAGAACGCCTTACAGGGCCTCATCGGAAGCTTCGTCCACTCAGTTATGGACCTTACACCATCACCAAGGATGTGAGTGACAATGCTTTTGAGTTCAACATTCCCCCCTTCCTTGGCTTGCACCCAATGTTCAATGTGGACCTCCTTCGACCCTATTTTCCACCATTATTGGACACCTCAGAGATAGCAAAACAATTGACACCAACATAGCTCAACCCTAACTGCATGGAACACGCATCCAATGATCAGATCGTGGAAACATAATTCAAGGGCACTCGTTAGCCGAGGATCCAACTTTATCGGGTTGTCAAAGCAGGGTAGCTCCTGCACCGAGGCAAGTGGCTCACTCAGGGCCAAATTCAACAGAAATTTCCTCATCTGATGGGGGAACTCAACGTAATCAAGACCATTGCTTCATAAGGAGGGAGGATTCATCCAGAAAGAAATCGGTGGCCACCCACCTATTCCAATTGGCTCAAAACAATTTTTTGGCAATTTACTATTTTTAGCAATTTTTCATGTCCTAAACTTCTAAGGCCATTTTGAGGGCCTAAACAACATTTTTTAATGATCATGCACCTCATTGATAATCAAAGGTATGATTGAGCCTATGAAATGAAACTCCTTATCAATACCTTTCCAATGATCTATCGTGCGCCCAAAATAGAGATCATATGCAAAAGTTACGACCTCGGGAAGTTGATGTACTAACTTACCCCAACGGGGCCCACATTACTTTTGGTGCTTCATCTACTAAGGTTAGGTTTTTGGATGTCTAGGGTTTTGACATTGATGTTTATTGTAAAATGGCTTTCGGGGCCTCATTGTACTCATATTCTTACGAATGAGCATAGCCATCACATCTCTTCTCAGAGATAAGCTACCACTATTCTAACAAGCTTGTTTTCAATATCCATTTTACAGTTTCATCATATTTCTTATTTAATATAAGTCAAGTTTGATTGTATCTCTGTTATTATTCACTGTCTCTGTGTTAATATTATAAATATGTGTTTTCGTTTCGTTTCGCTCATAAATCCGGATCAATTGAATCCCCTAGAATGGTGAGCCTAGAAATTCCCAAATCTCTAGCGAATCTTAGGCCTGCTCATAGAGCATAGGCTTTGATGATGTTGTTAGAGACATTGAATAGGACCTAGGCATATTAAATCTTTATATTTCCTTCGAGATCTCGAATAATCCCTGTTATAACCCTAATTTGCACCAGACATGCTTACCTAGCATCATGCCATCTCACATTCCTTCTTTGCCAAGCCACTACTGAACAACTCTTCTTAAAAACACCCTTTTTATATGCACACGTGCCCTGCTTCACTACAGCCCACGTGTACACTCTAGCTGACCCACTACAACACGCGTGTACACGTTAGCTGACTCACTATAGCCCGCATGTACCTACAAAAGCACGAAAAATGGAAAGTTGCTGACGGAACACACATTTTTGGGTAAGTTAATTAAACCTTTCGACCATGCATATCGGGTCACTCGACCAAATACCTAGCCCTTTCTAGCCTATAAAAGAAGGGGTAGGGGTCCCATTTGAAAGGAGGAAAATCATTGTAAAGAAACTCTAGCCGATTTAGCATTCCCCTTGCCCCAACCTTTTGCAACTATTGTGTGAAGAGAAGCATATACATAAGCAGTTGGAGCATAGTTGAAGAGGAGCCCAGGACCAGATTCAAGGAGCAGTGGCCGATCTCACTATTGTAAGGTTACTCTTGTGAGATTAATAAAATCAGTACTTTTCATGTCCCACCATATGAGATTGTCAATATTTAAATTTGATTATGTTTTGATAGAATCTCTAACCCATTAGTCTATAGATCATATGCATGTGGAGTTCTTTGTTTGTCTTGTATGAATGCAGGTCAGCATTGGGAGGAGATTTGCAGTCAAGGAGCGACCAAGCGTTAAAGGGATCGACATCAAACACAGAAACTAAGGTACAATAACTTGATCTTTTTTAACCTTGTATTTGCATATGAATGATGGGGTTTATGATTGGGATGTTGGTAAGAAGTTGGAGACTTTAGGTCGTTTCTGCATGCATGATAAAACCCTTAATGCTAGTCCTTAGGAGGGATTTCCAACCCACTATAGAATTGGCAACCATGCTAGGGACTCTCTAGGGTTTTCTGGGGATACTTTTTGGGCATTTTTAAATTGGTTTCATTACCTTTTTTCTGAGATTCTGCAAGAGTCCGAGCTAGTAGGGATTCTGGTCTTCCATACCAGTCCGAGCTAGTAGGGATTCTGGTCTTCCATACCAATACTCCCTGCTTTCTTTGCTTGGCTGCCTTTTCTTTTACAGGAGTCACAGAAGTACACGCGGCCTATATAAGGTCTGCAGGCGTGTACCCGCGCCCTACCTTCACACAGCTCGCGTGCACACGCTAGCTGATGAAGTGTCAGTCGCGTGTCTGAGTTCATAATTTTTTTTTTTTAGAGAGGCAGTCATCCTCTCCCCTGTCAGACGTGATCTTTCTCAGGGGTTTTCTGGATTTCATTAAGGTTTCTGTTTTTGCAATTTGTAGCTTAGGTACTACCTCAGATTGGCTTTGTTCTATGAAATTTTTCCTTGAATTGTTTTTTCTTTTTCCGTCAAAGTAAGTTTCTCAGTCTTCAAGGGACTTTGGCTCTCAATACCAGTAGTCTATGCCAGTGTTTGATTGCTTGTTTTGTCATTTTTGAAGAGTGGCATAGGTACACGCGTCCTGTATAAGGCCTGCATACGTGTACATGTGCCCTGACCTTACACAGCTCGCGTGCACACGCTGGCTGTTGAATTGTCAGCAGCGTGCCTGTTGAGAAAATTTTTGTTTAAGGAGAGGCAGTCATCCTCTTCCTTATCAAGAATTACACCTCTCAGGGATTTCCTTGATTTAGTCATCGGTCTTTGTCATAGTAGTCAAAACTTAGGTCTGATTACAACAACAACTTTCTTTTTCATTAAAAAGTTTTCCTCAATTTTTTCTTTCATAGGATTTTTAGACAAGTGTGAGAGTATGCTTTCATCAACTTGTGTGTCATTGTCAGTGACTCTTTGTGATTTGCACTCAGGCCAGAAGTTTTCTTGGTCTTTACTTGTCGTTATTTTTCCTTTTTGCCTTGAGAGCATTAAATAAAAAAAATATCTTTTATTTCTTGATTTGGTTAAGTACTTGTTGGTTTGCATTAATAACCAGGAAAAGTTTTGCTTTCATAAGTTCTTGGTTGTTTACTTAGGAAAATAAGTAGCTCGTATTCGAGCGAAATCCTGTTTTGAGTTTGTTGTTCAAAGATCTTAGGAAAAATTTAGTTTGAAAAGTTGGTTAAAAATTTTTAAAAAGCAAACCTGAATTTGTCAAGAAGAATTTATTTTGTTTCTAGCTTTCTTTTTATCTTTTCTTTCGTCTCTCAAAACATCACTAGTTTCACTTTCATAACCTTTGACTTATAACAAGCCATAAAAACTTAACGATTAATTAAAATCAACTAGACTTTATGTTTGTAGGGTCCATCAACTAGTCTAGGCTAGAGCCTTGATTTAGGTTGGAGAGGAAACTCTTCAAGGCTGCAAAACATACATAAGAGTATGTGCTAGGGAGTGTTAAAAGTCTAGTATCATGAAAGTTATCCGGGACCCCCCTCTAACACAGGGGCTAAACACGAGGTCGTGTGCGGAAAGGTAGTGGAGATAACCCCTCCAAAGTTGGACCAAGCGTAGTGGGGAATGCATATAGAGGGCTTATTTTGAGATTCCGTCGATTGCATTTTCCACGGAGCTTCGTGGGTCTCGAATTCGTTCGAGGTCCTCAGTTGTCTTCCAGACCACTTTCTTTCGATACCCTTGACAGGTTTTGGGCTTGATACCCTGCTTATTGCTGTCCACCCGACTGTCGACTGTACCCCCCTGGTGACTGTTCATGCACTGGCAACCTAGTTGCCATTATTTTAGGGACTTACAAAGGTGACTGCGGGGGTATACCGCGGTACCTAGGACAGACATCGGGCCACACTTTGTAGAGTATACCTAGAGGGTGCTTCTGTATTTGAGTTTCACTTGCACCGGTAAGTTGCTCTAGTGTTGGTTGTTGTAACTGTTTTTCCAACTAGTTTAGTGATTGCTTGCTTTATCTTGTAGGGACTTTTTCTAGTGTGTGTTGTTTTTTGAGCGAATAGAAAGCCCTAGTGTGTCTTTGATCTTCTCACACAATGGAGGATCATGAGCTCTTTTGGTCACGGAGGCTTCTTGGCTTGCCACTGGTTACACTAGAGCCACCCCTGCCACTGCTAAGGCGAAAGCTAGACCAACAAGGGTCTTTTGAAGTGACCGGGTCACAGGAAACTATGCCCGACCAACATCTGGAGGAACCAACCATTTCGGACCTTGGAGAGGAAGCTCTTAGTCCATCTGAAACTCCAACCATTGATCTTTCAACACCCACAATCGTACAGATTTATCCTTACGAGTGCTAGACAGTATCACACGCAACAATGGAAACAAATGTTGTCACTTCTTCCAGGAATTCTCTTATTCCCACTACGACTGTCACCACAGGGGGTGTTCCACTCCCTAACCCACCATCGTTGGTCTGAGCTACCATGGTCTCGATTGCCTCTACCTCAAGCAGTGGTCTGATCCCGTCTTTGGTGGCGACCACTGCTCCTTTCACACAGAGTGCGATAGGCTCTCCGTTCTCATACGGGATGCCTAGCTCAGGTACAAGCCCTGTACTTTCTTACTCCACTTTACAGACTTTAGGTCTGGGGGTAGGGAGCTCTAACGCTCCTCTACATGGATCCATGGGGGGGACTTCAGCTTCCTTTAACACTTTCCCTTATGAAGGAGGTCATATCCCTCCTTCGTCCCCTTCGCTCGGCGGTGCTCACCAGCATTCCGCTGGATAGAACACACACCATAGCTCGTTTGGAGCAAGGAGTCAAGGTCTACCTTCTCATATCATGCCGATAGGATCGACACCATTTTCTTTATTCGAAGCGTTTGATAACAACGCTTTCTCGTCAGCTACTTTTCCGACCAGGGGCAATCCTGGTTATGGACAACCAAATCCTATGCAAGGTACTATTCCTACACAGGGGGCAACCTAGGAATTCCTTCCGCATTAGGACCTTGGAATTCTTGGCAGGGATCAGTTCCCTCGTCAGGAATGTCGATCAGGGGCAACCCCTTTCACAACCAATGGAACCCCGGGTAAGGCACAGGACCTATGCCCATTGGATCAGCATGGGGTAACCCTTCCCAAAGTCATTTGAATGCAATGCACGCCCAACTATCTACGTCCTATTTTGGAAATTAGCCGATGATGTCTCCACAAACGCAGAATTCATACGCTGGTCATGTCCATGGTTTTTACTAGAACCCTGGCCAGCAACCCAACTTTTCCCGGCAACCTGGTGTCAGTCAAACTCCAGGCCCCTTTTTCCATGGTTACAACCATCAACCCAAACTACTGTTCCTGGCAACCTTGCATTTTCCAAACTTGAAAAGGTTGTTGAATGACCCTATTTGTCATGATCCGCGTTGGCCCCCTATGCCGATGAAGTTGCCTTCGGACATACCAAAGTTCGAAGCCAAGCCTAACGAAGATCCAAGAGATCATGTAACTACCTTTCACCTTTGGTGCTCGTCTAATTCATTGAAAGACGACTCCGTACAGTTGTGATTGTTTCAACGCACTCTCATTGGGAGTGCTATGAAATGGTACATTGATATCGACCGCTCAAGATACTCTTCCTTCGACGAATTGGCAATGGATTTCCTAAACCATTTCCAATTACCTATGAGATACGATGGCGACACAGAATTATTGGCCAATTTTGAATAGACAAAAGTAGACCATATCTCTGATCACATCCAAGAATGGAGATGCCAGAAGAGTTTGATTAAGGTGCTAGTCCCACCAGCATTCTTGCTTGAGTGGTTCCTTAAGTCTTTGATCCCACAGTTATCTAAAGACGCCACAATGTCGAGAGTGTTTTCCGAAGAAGATGCAATCATGAGAGCTCAACAGCTTGAGCTAATTTATTCTCAGTCTAGTCTACTATATGAAATCTTGTTGGATGTGCCACGATCCATACTTGATAAAACCAGACAGAGAGCTAGACCACATGCCGATTGTATTGTTGGTTCAGCACAAACAAAGCCCGTTGAACAACTGACAAAACAATTGCAGCAACTGTCTATACAACACACAACGGCCAGCCAGACCACTGGTCCGACTGCTCCCCCTACCCAAACGTCGGATGTACACAGTGTGCAATCGAAAAATCCAAAGGCCACCCAACAGCCTGATGGAAAGAAGAAACAATGTAAGAAGGGTAAGGGGGATAAGAAACCCACTAATAATGCTGGCGAGGGAAACACCAAAAAAAGGAAGTCAAAGTATCCGTGTAATCTGTGCGTGAAAGACCACCCGACTCACCAGTGCTCTTGGCATGCAAAGGCCCAAAAGTTATTGTCACAGCAACAACTTGCTGTGTTAATGAACCCATTTTAACATGGGAAAAATCTGACCCAAGCCTCTACAAGCGCGGAAGGGGGTAGTCAAGGACCCCCTCTGTCTTCGAGCAATCCAGCCTCCGCGAATGTGTATATGATGAAAGGTGATGCTTATATATCAATTATAGCACATGACTACAACAAGCCAAGCACCTCTAAGAAAGGTAAAGAAGCTGAAATCCCATCTCTTCCTCTCCAGATTGAGAAGATGTTGGGTGAAACCATGACACGCATCCCAAAAGGGGTGTTCAAGAAAGCTTCTCATAACCCAAACGCAAGGGCCACCCAGAACTACTCTATGGTGGAGGATTTGTCTCAAACCCTTTGTGCAATGTCCGCTTTGGAGGTCCTCCATAGTTGCCCTTCCTAGAGAAAGGCTTTGTTAGCTGCTTTAGGATCCGTCGAGACTTGTAATCCAGGTACGATCATGCTTGATACGACCGACTTAAAACCTCGTCTCCCTTACCACGTAGCGTTCAAGATAGTAGTGGCTTACACCACGAAAATTTTTACTCAGAACATTTTACGCACGGTGGTTGATGAGGGTGCCTCAACATGTGTAATGTCTTTGGTGTGTTGGAAGGCCATTGGCCAACCCGCTTTGTCTCTGTCACCTACTCTTCTTACCACTTTCGACGGTCGTTCATTTCGACCACATGGCATCATCCCTTCTTTTCCCGTGCAGTTAGAAGGGAAGATCGTGTGTGTTGAGGTTGAAGTGGTCGATGCGTCTCTCGACTACAATCTCTTGTTAGGAAGGAGTTGGACCTATGTCATGCAAGCAATGGTTGCTACAATTTTCTAGGTCTTGTTGTTTCCACACGAGGATCGGATCGTGACCATTGATCAATTGTCTTTCTCCTGTCCTAACCCTTCATTGGGGGTATCCGCGGTCCCGATGATTGATAACTCTCAACCCGGCATCGTCAACATAGGGGTTGGTTTGTGCCCACCTTTGATGGGTACTTTCGATTACCTGCCTCCTCAAGGTGATGTTAAGTTCATATCTGACCACCATAAGGTTGAGATTTTCCAAGTCTCGTCGTTTCACATGACTTACTTCAATGATCTGTGGATTCTTCTTTCCCCATCGGCCATGGTGGAAGGGACAGAGCACCATGGTATGTCCATGCCCTTGTCCGCGGCAGAAGTGGCGTACTCTATAGTCCAACAAGCTTCCGTCGACCCCAATCCGACTCCCACACAAGAGTTAGATCTGATTCTAGAGCCTATTTGGGCTCAAGTTTCCCTCCCTGACACAGATTCTTTAGACTTAGTCTTGCCCTTCGACGAAGCAATCATTGAAGCAATGACTAGTCCGGAAAAACCCTGGGACGATCTCCATCACAGATCTTACTTTCTCCGAGAGTTAAGTAGAATTGAAGTAGGGGAATTCACTTTGACTATGACTGGAGATAGGTATTGTCCTATCAATCCTTTGGCTACGCATGTTGTTTATGCCGAGGGTAATATGGCAACCATTGCTGAAACTATACCTATTAATATCTCCAAAACCCCTGGCGTCGTGGAGAATGTTTTCGTCGGAGCTGAATGCTCCCCTAAAGAGATTCGAATCTGCATAGATTTATTTGAGGAATTCTGCGACGTTTTTGCTTGGTCTTACGAGGAAATGCCAGCCATCGATCCAAAAATTGTTGAACATGAAATCACGACTTATCTTGATGCTAAGTCGGTCCAGCAGAAGCTTCGTCCGGTTAATCCTAAGAAAGCAGCAGTTATTAAGGTTGAAGTAGAGAAACTGCTCAAAGCAGGTTTTATCTACCCCATCCATTTGATTCAATAGGTGTCAAACCTCGTTCCAATCGACAAAAAATAGGGTACGATTCGCGTATGTACGGACTTTCGTGATTTGAATAAAGCCTGTCCAAAAGATAATTTTCCCACACCATTTATTGACCAGATAGTCAATGAATGTGCAAGTTGCGAGGCCTTTTCTTTGATGGATGGTTTTTTGGGATATAATCATATACAAATCAAATCTGAAGACCAACACCAAACAACTTTCATTTGTCCATGGGGTACATTTGCTTATCATAAGATGCCTTTTGGTCTGAAAAATGTTGGAGCCACTTTTCAGCGGGACATGTCTTTTGCTTTCCACGATCTCAAACATATCGTCGAGGCCTACCTAGATGATTTAGCATCATGATCTCGTAAGAGAACTGATCATCCTACACACCTCTGACTTATCTTTGAGCGATGTCGCTACTTCCGGATTCGCTTGAATCCCAACAAATGCAATTTTTGTGTGACATCGGGGCGTTTGTTAGGTTTCATTGTTTTGACAACAGGGATCATGGTCGATCCTCTCAAGGTTGAGGCAATAGTTTAGTTGCCTCCCTCGTGTACAATCCTTCAGCTTCAGAGTTTACAGGGCAAAGCGAACTTTTTGCGGCGTTTCATCGCAAACTATGCCGAGATTACCAAGGGCTTTATGCATTTATTGAAGAAGGACGTTCCTTTCCATTGGGACGAAGCCACTCATCGCTCTTTCAAAGCGTTGAAACACGCCCTCATGACTGCCCCTCTGCTTTGGCCACCCAATTATAACAAGGATTTCTTATTGTATTTGGCTACAGCAGAGTCAACCATCGATATGGTCTTAGTTCAAGAGGATGATTTGCTCTCCGAGTATGTGATTTATTACTTGAGCTGAGGCCTGGCTGGACCGGAACTCAATTATTCCCACATTGAAAAACTTGTGTTGGCAGCAGTTCATGCTGTCCAACGGTTCTGTCACTATATCTTGTTCCGCAAGACCACCGTCATTGTCGTTATGAATCCGTTTCAATATGTGTTGACATGACGGATAATTGGCGGAAAGATCAGTAGATGGATAGTTGTCATCCAAGAATTTGACTTAGATTTTGTTTCAGTGAAATCTAAAAAGTCACTGGTTTTTGCGGAACTCATCTCGGAACTTTCGATCGAGTCAGGTGATGTTATGCCCAATGAGTCGCCTATTCAAGGAAACATGTTTTTGATCGCATCTTTGGATCCCTGGTATGGAGATATACTTGTCTATCTCCAGACTTTGAAGTGCCCCACCTCTACTTCTTGTGATGAGCATCGCCGTATACGCCATCAGGCCGAGAACTATCTCATACTCAGAGATACTTTGTATCGTCGAGGTGTAGATTGCATCCTTCGTCAGTGCCTCACTCATGAAGAAGCAAAAATCGTGCTTAACAATTGCCATACTGAAGCATGTGGCGGTCATTTGTCTGGGTTGGCAACAACCCAAAAGATTTTACGAGCTGGTTACTTCTGGCCGACACTAATCAAAGATTGTATCGAATCAATCAAGAAGTGCCACCCGTGTCAAATCTCCTCACATAAGATGAGAGCACACCCCGCTCCCATGTTTCCTGTCATCACCGTTGGCCGCTTCACCAAGTGGGGGATTGATTACACTACCTGCAACCCCCCTTCAGCAAGGGGTCACCGTTATATCATCGTAGCAGTAGACTACTTTACCAAGTGGGTCTAAGCTATGCCAACGTTCAAAGATGATGGCGAGACTGCCTCCCTCTTTTTGTTTAACCAGATTATAGCAAGGTTCGGCGTCCCGAGAGAGATTGTCACTGACCATGGCAGTCACTTTCAGAAACACAATGATGACCAAGTTAACATCAAAGCTTGGGTTGAGGCAAGAACATTCGTCACCCTACTACCCACAAGCGAATGGTCAGGTGGAAGCTGTCAATAAATCTCTTAAGACCATCCTACAACGAACGATCAATTTGGCCAAGTCAAATTGGCTTTTGATGTTATACTCAACATTATGGACCTACTGAACATCTGTTAAGACTGCAATCGGTTTCTCACTTTTTCAACTCATTTACGAGCTGGAAGAAGTCTTGCCTATAGAGTGCCAGATTCCGTCTCTCAAGTTGGTAGTACAGTTATTGCCAGACACTTCACCGCTTGAAGAGCGTTTATTATACCTCGAGCAACTCAATGAGCAGTGTCGGGAGGCAGCCTTGGCCAACCAGGCTCACAAACAAAAAGTCAAGTATCGGTATGATCGGTCCATTCGTCCTCGGATTTTCTCTTAAGGCGACCTTGTCCTGGTCTATGACCAAGATAAGGACCCCCTGGGGGCAGGCAAGTTCAAACCCATGTAGTTTGAACCTTTCATTGTAAAAGAGGTTCTAAAAAAGGGCGCTTATCATCTGGTAGACTTTGAGGGATATGCTTTGGCGGAGCCTAGAAATGGGCTCTACCTCAAAAAGTATTACTCATAGGTAGGTCACCTTGGGTAACTTTTTGTAACATATGTATAGTTCCTGTAGTTTTGATTTTTTAGTTTTTACCTTGTTGGCTTTATGGATGTGTCATTTTGATATCATCTTTTTCACTGTGGTAGATGTCAAGTGAATCATAGGTGTTCGTTCGGTTTGCAGATGGCGCTAGCCGACACACTCGGAGGCATGTTTCCATAGCTTGGGTAATTTACACACCTCAAGGCCGGTTGTTCTCTTCATGAGGTATATGTTTAGGTGACACCACAAACAATGTTGTCGAATACAGTGCAGTTCTAGAGTTGTTGCGTGACGCTTTGTCGCATGGTATTTCTCGCCTCCAGGTATATTTAGACGCTCAGCTGGTTGTGTCTCAATTAAATGGAGTTTACCGCGTTTATGATCCTACTCTACACTGACGGTTCCTTAGGGTACGTCTCTTAGAACGAAGCTTTGATTACATTACGTATATCCATGTTCCTAGGAGATTGAATCAAGTTACAGACACTCTAGCTAATCATGTATTAGATTGGCATATTGTACACATGTAAAGAAGAATACACACACGCACATGTAAACACATTTGTAAAAAAGATGTAGTCCATAAACACATAAAAAGACGTAAAAATCCATATATAATATCAAAAATCTCAAAGTACATGGGTGGGCACAAGTGCCTCAAACATACGTCTAGTAACGAGTCATGGGGCTTATGCCCTAAAAAATATACAAGTAGTGCTCTCGACACGAGAAAAGTCCAGCCTAACTAAGGACTGTTATAATGGTCAACAACGTTTGCCAGACGCCGAAAAAGCCGCACCCACGTCCGTGGTGCCCCCACCACATGAGGCTGCATAGATGGTGGCAGATCCTCGATCTCTACCATGGGCACTGTGCAAGTGAGCGAGGTAAAGTTTCACTCTACTCGTCTCAAAACTCTCTCAGCCTCACCGACTGGAGGCCCTCCTGTTGTTGCTGGTCCACCGGCTGCAGTTGGTGCGGCCTCTGGTCGAGGACGTCGCCTGTTCCTCGCATAGTCCATTGGTCGCACTGGCCCCAAATCTGCACATAACAGATACATATCTGTCAAATACTTTGGTATATAAAAAAATGATATATATAGAAACACCATAAAAAATTAAATAAATTTAAAGAGAAAAAAACAAGCTTACCCATCTCTCCTCGCTCCTCACCGGGAGGTATTGGTATCTCAGGATTTCTAGAGAAGTCAATCTCGGCATAGGGGTAATCCTCTATGACCGGGATCTGTCATGCTCACCAAGCAAAAAACTTGTCGTCAAAGGCCTCAATGGTCCTCCCCCCCCCCTCGATGCAGCAACAACGCCACCCATCTGCATAACGCGGGGCTAGAGGCCTGGTGCCCTCGTATCACCTCTCTAGGACTGAAATTGGGCACTCTCGAAGAAGAAGAAAGCACAAAGAATCGTCCCAAACCCGAAGTTCCTCTGATTCTGCATTCAACACTCTGTGAGCTGCCTCTTCATATAATCCAGTAATGTGGTACTCCAGTCGAAAATTTGTGCATTTAACCACTGAACTGCACAATTCATGTGCGCACGGGAAGCTTGATGCAAAGACGCAGACCCAATAATCCTTCCAATGAGCAACACTATCACTTTCAGTAATAGGTTTGAAATCTTGCTTATTGGCACCTGTGAGCTCGTCCTATCTGTGTCGGCTTCACAATGGAGTCCAATCAAATCCGATATGTTGTGAGGCCCATAGGGAAAAGTACGAAAATTGACTGGTTCCCCTCTACTAGAGAGGCCAGTCAGAAAGTATATGTCCTCTATCGTTGGAGCAAGTGATTGCCCCTCTAACATAAAGGCCTCTGCGTCGGGATGCTAATAATCAACCAAGGTGTTCAATAGCCTAGGTTGTGCCCGCATAAAAGGACAATGGAAAAACTTTAACAAGCCACATTGCAACAATGCAATAAGAGCACCAGGGTCCTCATCGACCGACACATCAATATCCTCATGCTCTCTTTCTCTCCAGTGAACATACATCCTGCAAATAAACAAAGTTCAGGAGGGTTAACTCTTGTTTTCTTATTTTTTTTACACTAAATGGAAGGTCCACGCAGGCTGCAGTGCTCACAGTAGCGTGTACACGCGTCCAATTCTTACCCTGCCCGCATGTACACTCGGGCTGTCATAGGACAACCCGCGTGGACGTAGGGGTGAACTTTTAAAGGTCGACACCCCTCCAAAAAATGAAATTAAATGCATAAAGAAAGAATTAAATTGCAAGAGGGGGTAGTAAATACTTACTTGGTCCAAGTAGATGGTTGTTTTGTCCACTGAGGCTCCCGGATTCAACTCTTTTCACAAAGGGGGTAGTTTTGGCTTTTAGTCAATTTCTCAATTAACAATGGTGATAATGAGCTGTCAGCTTCTATTTATAGAATTTTTGGCCTCTTTTTGTCATTTTTTGGACCCTTATGTTATTTTTTCTAAATTGAAAATCATTTAGTATGGTTCAGGAGTTTTCTTTGGATTGTCACGAGAAGTGTTACTTTGGGTATTTGGAAACTTTTTGGAGATTTGGGTCATTTTGAAGGTCCTTTGGTAAAAAGTCATTTTTCCAAATTGTTGCATTTAAGTTAGAATTCCACCTCCACTTCCTGCATCTTGTTGTCTTTTCCGCTTTGCCATAGGATCGATCCCACCGAGTTGCGACACAGAACCATCATTGTTGCTTTAGAAGTGTTGTAATTTAGTGGTAGAGCCTACCTTAACATGGATGCTCTAGGTAGATCCTGGTCGCATTTTGGTGTCTATGTTGTCACTAACGACTATAGGCTCAGAAGTCCTTATTAGTTTTTCCTGATTACGAGTTTGAGCCTCATTTGCATGATTCCTTATCACTCTTGACCTCACCTTCGGGACTCCCAAAACATGACGGGTCTTCTTTTAAGCCCTTTTCAGCCCCTCTAAACATGAAAAGATTGCCGAGCGATCTTGTTGACCTTCACGCTCGCTAAACTGAAATTTGAAGTCACATCTGTCCGGCGGTAGTTTACCCCTTTTTTGGTCTGGATGGTCAACTGTACGAATAAAGGTATACTCTAGGGGCCTCGGTTCTCTAGAAGAGTATTCTCAGGCATAATTTTAACCCTTTTTCGGGCCTGAGAGACTAAATTTACGAAAAAGGAAACCCCACAGAGTCCATAGTTAAGCTCTTTTCAGACTCCCTAAAATTGAAAAGATCACCGAGTGACCTTATTCTTTCACACTTGTTAAAATGGTCCAGAAGAACATTCCTGACGGAGTCCATAGTTAAGCTTTTTTCAGACTCCTTAAAAATGAAAAAATTGTTGAGTGATCTTGTCTTTATCACACTCGTTAAAATGGTTTTGAAAATACGTCTTTTCGGTGCTAATTTACCCCTTTTTTCGAGCCGACTAGACTACTTTCGAAAAAGGTACTCCAATGGAGTCTCCGTTTACATTTTTTTAGACTCTCTAAAAATGAAAAAACACCGAGCTTACCTTCTCTAGGCTCGTTAAACTTACATCGAAGGACGTTATCATTGTGTCTTGTTAACCACATTTGCATTGCTGCATCTTTGGCCTAATGCTGACTCCATGTTGCTCTCAATTGAACCATCTGATGCATGCCTTATAACACAAGCCTTGTAGCACTTTGCCTTTGCGTCTTGACACCTTGACCCCTGGAGGGAATTTTTCGAGTGTCCTTGCTTTGAACATCAGTCTTGTCCTTGTGCCTAGAACTAGTATGTTTGCGACACTCGTTCCTCCTTTGTAACATAGCATTCATTTATTCTTTTTCAAAATTATTGAAAAAGACCAAAAAAAATCAAATATACCCTAAAAAGAGGAAGGGAAAAGTATTTTCTTTTTATTGGCAACATAATGAGTCGCCCTTGGATAAAGCACATCCTTCCGTTTCTTCGTCAAGCCCTAGGATTTAATATGATCTTAGGAAGTTGTTCTCGCTACATAGAGCTGTGTCCTCCTCCGTTTGGTTATTCTTCCAAACATATGGAGAGTTCGCATTGCCTCCTGCATCGTGAACTTATGTCAATACCGTGCTGCCTGAGTCTCATCATTTGTCGTGCTATTGTCCAAAGGAAGTTTTTACCAAGCCTGAGTCGGCCCCTCTATAGTTTGTCTCTTGCCCTCATGCCCGGCCATCCCGATAGTCTTTGTTCGAAATCAATGAAGCCTCCAGTTTGATCATCAAGATCCTCTAGTCCATGCCCGATGAGCCGTCGAAGACCTTTGGGTAGTGAAGTCGTACACTCATATTACACTCCTACCCGAGTTTTGAATATTTTGAAGTTGTTGCTCGAGCTCTGAAGACCTCATCTCCAGCCATCAGGCCTTATCAGCTTCTAGAAGATGGATACTATATATGTATATCATTTTGATTTTGAGATGTAGATCTGCCATGTATTGCTCGCAGCTACACTTTATATAGTTATATGACATGGAGCTGCAATGTATTTGATTGGCAGCCATGATTTTATTTCATCCTGACCATGGGTATGCCCGCCTCGGCGAGACAATTGTTATTTTGCAGATGACACCTCCCGAATTCTAGTCCCTAGGCTCATTGGTTTGGTACGTTGGTGAAGATTGATAATGTATTTCGGCCATCAGATACTCTTCTGACCTCACACATTAGGGGGCATTTGTTATAACCCTAATTTGCACCAGACATGCTTACCTGGCATCAGGCCATTTCATATTCCTTCTTTGTCAAGCCACTACTGAACAACTCTTCTTAAAAACACCCTTTTTATATGCACACGTGCCCTGCTTCATTACATCCCGCGTGTACACTCTAGCTGACCCACTACAGCATGTGTGTACACGCTAGCTGACTCACTACAACTCGCATGTACCTACAAAAGCACGAAAAATGGAAAGTTGCAGACAGAACACAAAGTTTTGGGTAAGTTAACTAAACCTTTCGACCATGCATAGCCGGTCACTCAACCAAATACCTAGCCCTTTCTAGCCTATAAAAGAAGGGGTAGGGGTCCCATTTGAAAGGAGGAAAATCATAGTAAAGAAACTCTACTCGATTTAGCATCCCCCTTGCCCTAACCTTTTGCAACTATTGTGTGAAGAGAAGCATATACATAAGTAGTTGGAGCACAGTTGAAGAGGAGCCCAGGACCAGATTCGAGGAGTAGTGGCCGATCTCACTATTGTAAGGTTACTCTTGTGAGATTAATAAAAGAAGTACTTTTCCCGTCCCACCATATGAGATTATCAATATTTAAATTTGATTATGTTTTGATAGAATCTCTAACCCATTAGTCTATAGATCATATGCATGTGGAGTTCTTTGTTTGTCTTGTATGAATGTAGGTTAGCATTGGGAGGAGATTTGTAGTCAAGGAGCGACCAAGCGTTAAAGGGATCGACATCAAACACGAAAACTAAGGTACAGTAACTTGATATTTTTTAACCTTGTATTTGCATATGAATGATGGGGTTTATGATTGGGATGTTGGTAAGAAGTAGGAGACTTTAGGTCATTTCTGCATGCATGATAAAACCCTTAATGCTAGTTCGTAGGAGGGATTTCCCACCCACAACAATCCCCTCGCGCCTCCCACCCCTATGTTCGACATAGATTTTGTATTTAAATTACTTTTTTTATTTCTATTGACTCATTCTTTAACTCTTCCTTACACTTTACTCATTATAATTTAATGATAGGAGTTATTTTTGTATTCCCACTATATTTGTGTTGGTTGTACCTTGGGCTGCATCTTATCTTATTTTATTGATCCAACAAAATCATATATAATTGGTGATTAAATTTTAGTTTGATTTAAATTAAAATTTAATGATGAATTAAATCTAAATTTACTTGTTAAAAATATTTTTTTATTTATTAAAAAAACATAATAAAAACTATATTTTTTTAAAAGTAGTTTCCTTGATATTCAATTGAATAAAATGAAACTTTCCAATACATATAGGGAAACAAGGCTCGAAGCCATTACAACAATATACTTATTCATGTCATTTTTTTTATGGGAATTGTACCCGGGTGGGGAGGATAACAAACATTCTTCTCAACCAACCAAGCTATACCCAGTTGACTTATAGATTTTTTTTAACTTTTATATATGAAAAGGAAATTAAATACACATCTATTTCTTAATATTAAAAATTTCAAACTCGGATGGGGTGCCACCTGGTCAGAGTTTGAGGACACCTGGAATTGGGCAGCCGAGGGAGTTATTAACCCCGACCGCCAGCCCCTGGACATTAACTCCCCCATGGCTCACACCATGAGAGGAGTAATGGTAGTGCGCTTGGCTGGGGTAATGGGCGAGCGAGTGAGCCAGACCGAGCGTACCAGGATCGAGTTGGCTGTCAACTCGCCTTCAATGGAGGACGCGACTGTCAATTCAGGCTTTAATGGCGTTAAGAGGTGCGAACATGATTTCGATCGGGGGTCTTATTCCTTTTCTCATCCACCCTGGTGCACTCTTCCTGTCCAACTCTTCGACTCTCCCAAGAACTCCAGAACCACCTCTCTCTGCAACGTCTTTTTGTGCACCAGTGACATCCTCCCCGACCTCGACTTCCTCCATACGACTTTCACTCTCAATCACCTCAAGCTCCCTCTCAGCACCTTCGTCTCCTTCCATTACCCTCTGCAACTTCTCTTAGCCTCCATTCCTTCTTTCCTCCACCTCCATACTCCCCCCAACATGCCTCGAGAGAGAGGAAAATCCAAGAGGGGTGCTCGTAACAACAACACCCTCTCTCGACGTAACAGGCTCACCCCCTCCCAACGAGCTCTCATTGCTCATTTTGTGAGCCCTCGACACACTCTCCAAAGGATGCAGTCAACTCCTTTCCAGTTTTATGGTGCCAGTTCAGTAAAAATGGAAGCGACCTACTCTATTGCTCACTTCCCTTTGTCCTTCCATCCATTGCTCCATAGCCCGAGCGAGGTAAAATAGGAGGCCCCACCCTCGGGCGGCGCCCCCCTCTGGCCACCAACCTCTTGGCACCCCCTATCGTCAAGCCAAGTGACCCCTACTATGGCGATGGAAGCTGGACGTTGGAGGAGGAGATTCCTCCAAGCTGGCAGTTGGAGGACAATGCAGGGATATCCAATGAAATCACCACAGGGAAATTGGAGGACAACGCAAGGGCTGCCAACGAAGATGGCAAGGAGGAGGAGGAGGAGGAACAACCTCAACATTTTGCCAACCGCCTCGTGGAGGAGTACCTTCAACTGCTCTTTGAAATTAGCCAAAAACATGATGACCAGATGCATTCCCAGAGCGTCCTCAACCAACAGATGGACATCTTGTTAGATGCGTTAACAGATGCTTTTGCGCGTGCCAGATGCCCTACTTGCGGTCAACGGTTTACCCCGGTCTACACAATACACGGACAACCAGGCTCAGCTACAGATTGATGTCTCTAGGTTTTGGTTTCTTGTCTATTTCAGTTGCAGGGTCGTTGGTCTAGCTTACCACGGCAACAAGATAGATGAACTAACAATTTTTTCTTATTCTATCTATGTAGTTTTAGTTATGGCAACTTTGTCTATAGCTGGCCTTAGCGATAGGTTGCAGAACATGGTTCAAACCTTTTTGTTTCAGCAGATATACTGCAATTTTTTGTGTAAACATTTTAGTTCCAACAATGCTAGAACTCAGAAGGATGTGTCAATCTCTGAACATCAAGGAGCCACCTATTCTGGTTTCCCATTTGTGGTGGAACATGTGGCTCACACTTGTCACTATACAACATATAGACGTTATTAATACAAGGTTCTACACTTCTATTTACAAAAAAAAATAAATTTAAATTTTCAAAATTAAATTAATTTATACTATTTTTATTTTATAATATATTTATGAAGTAATAAAATTACATTCGTATATGCCCATGACATTCCTGTTATGTGTTTGATATGCAGTTGAAAACTACTCAGAGTAGGTGCTTTTTAACATTTTTTGAAAAAATGGATCCTCTTGATCCAAAAGGAGTCTCGAGAATGCCTTTTACATCAAAATATATATCAAAAAGACCAGTCACATTTGGTGTAAAGAAAAACTAGGAATCATCTTTCTATTATGCAAAATATACTTTTGATCTTCAGAAACAACAAAGAAAACGAGTAGTATATCAATTAGAGAGCGGTCCAAGAGTTGTGAAAATATTCTCAGGAGCCATCCGAGCCTTGTTCCTTGATTTTCCAGCTTCCTTTGTCCATATCTAGTCCAACTTTTGAGAGTTGATTTGCTTTTTGATTATGATTCATGTGGACATATGTAAATGAAATACGAGTGAATTCTGCCGTGCACCTTTTGATTTCCTCCAATAAAGGTACCAATATGTAGGAGCGTAAGAAGTGTGTGCCTTTCATGACTTGTATGACAAACAACGAATCACCATAAATGTTCAATTGGTTGATGTTTTTCTCAAGGGCCAAAAGTAGCAAGAGATAAAGGGCCATGAGTTCACTTAAATAGTTTGTGGCTTCGCCTAGACCAACTGAGAAAGAAAGAGAATGGTTCTCGACAAGATGTAGGAGTCCCCTTGCTCCTCTTATAGAGGGGGAGCCTCGAGAAACACAATCGAAAAAGGCCCAAGGAGATTCCTTACCGATGGATGGAGATCTAATGATCCTGAATGCTGTGGAGGATGTGCTTTTTTGGGGAAATGTAGAGAAAATTTTGAGGCATTGAATGACTGTATGGGTGATGGATCTGTATTTGTCCTCGAAAATGGCATGATTGCAATCCAACCAAATTCCCCAGCATATAATAAGTGGAAGTGCCTTGTACCCTTGGTTATGACGATCAATCAACCAATTCGATAGAGCATCCGAAAGGTTTGAACCATTCCAATTGAAAGTTGGTCCAAGTGAACTACTGACTTCTCTCCAAACTGAATTTGTAAATGAGCATTGAAGGAAAAGATGTGGGATGGATTCTTCTTCTGATTTGCAGAGTGTGCATCTGCTTGGGCCTATGAAGGATCGCTTTCAGAGGTTTTCCCAAGTCGGGGCCTTTTCTCGAAGGAGAATCCACATGAATAGCTTCGATTTTGGAGGACAATCTAATTTCTAGAGTGATTTTCCCCACCAGGGAGGGGGATCTTGCTCGACGACTTGGAGTTGAGAAGTGTAGCCAAGTTTGGGAGAGTATTTCCTAACAAGGCTGTAGGACCAGATAAGTTGATCTTCTTGGTTTCAGAGCATGGCAAATGAACTATTCAAAGAGTGAATATAATGATTCCATGCTGGGATAAAGTGGGCTTCTAAGTTTAGAGCTTCTCCCGAAGTCCATCTTGTATTTCCTGTTGTGTAATCTATGTGCCCCACTTGATTTAAATAAAAACAACCTCTTTGTTTTAGATTGTTAATGAGCACCTCTAGTAGAATATGATTGTTTGCGCAATCTAACCACGGGTCTTTTCCAATAAAAACTTTGGATCCATTGCCAATCTTCCAGATTAGCCAATCTCCAATTAGGAAAGAGTTGATGATGGCTTTCCAAATGATAGTTCCATTCTATGACGATTGAGGAGCGAATCCACTCTAAAAGAGATCTCTGTGGGATGTATTTTTCTTTTATTATTCTGTACCAAAGCCCTCTTCCATCGATCAAACTCCAAAAATTCTTCGGTGCCATTGCTTTTGCAAAAAAATTTATTATATAATATATATAAATAATATATAATATTTTTTAATTGCATATATATTTTTTCATTTTAATTTATAAACATTTCATACAAATTATATATATTTTTTTCATTTTAATTTTTAAACATTTCACGCAAATATTACAAATCTTATCCAAATTAAATATACAATACATTTCACTTCTTTCTATTTATTTAAAAACAAATTTCATAAATACATAAATAATAGCATTTAGGATTAAAACTTAGTTTATTAAGCCAATAGAATATTACAAATCTTATCCATATTAAAACTTAGTTTATTAAGCCAATAGAGTCGCCAGATTAATTCTTCTTTTAACTAAAAATTAGAAGTAGAGGAACCAGATGAATTGAGGGTATGTTAAAATCCCTGAAATTGCTAAAGTAATTAGTGAGAGCGATCAGAAAGTTTTACATGTTCTTAAATAGAAAGTTTGTTTGATTGTGTATTTTCACTCCCGCTGTTTCTAACCCTTCGCTACTGTAATCGTAGCGTTTCGATTTACCTTTA
>JASDQU010949138.1:3543-13999 GCA_032191745.1 Picea mariana | reverse complement strand
TTGTACAACTTGCGGATGAAAGAAGGAACAAAAATTGCTAATCACTTGAATGTTTTCAATACCTTGATTTGTCAATTATTGATCCGTAAATATCTTTTAAAGAGTATGGTTGATTTTTAAAAACATGAGTTCATTAGCCATTTAGGAATATGATGAAAGAGGAAGAATTAAAGATGAAACATGGCAGCCATAATGCAATATACAGATCTGGAAATAAGCACAAGAATTAGCAAACCATAACAACAAAATTTGATAACGAAGTTTGGCAATATTGCCTACGTCTCTGGGCCTTTGTCTCGGTGGGTGAGGCTTTCTTATTAAATCTCTTAATAGATTCAAAAGTAAATAATAAAAGTTCCAAAAGGATTACAAAATGATCTGGCTATGTTCTGCTAGATCTCAAGAACCCATCACAACTGACGACACTGAAAANAAAAGTTCCAAAAGGATTACAAAATGATCTGGATATGTTCTGCTAGATCTCAAGAACCCATCACAACTGACGACACTGAAAATGGATGAACGAAGCTCCCAAAAATGGCTCGCAAAGTTTCTCTCCTCAATGGTTTACCTGCATAAAAATGGATTTGGCTTTACAATTATTCAGAATTTTCTTGTTCTGAACCTCTCTAAGGTTGCCAAGAACCTCTGGTTTATATAGGCTTGAAGTTGGCAAGAAACTCCCAACTTCCCCCAAGATCTGGCCTCAAAAAGAACTCTAGATCCTCCAATAATGGCCAAAATCTCCCAAAACTAGCTAAAAATCAATAAAGATCTTTATTATATGGTTTAAAACCCACTTTTTGGGATAAATTTGTGCGTAACCGCTTATTCGCAAGCCCCTGTTTGCATGCACACCTCCATGTGGCCTTATGCTGAGTGCTTGGCACACTGGCCCCTTAACCGTCGGCCCCCTGATCCTGTGGCTTGGTCATATGGCCTAGCTCTTATGCTCCATGTGCCCCATATTCGTTAGCCTTTGGTATTGTCTCCTGGTTACGCGCTCTGGTCGACGGGATAACCCGACCGAACGACGCTAACCCAACAATCTGCACCAAAGGTATAAGTGGTCATTTGCCATGGACATATGGTAGCATTGGGGGTATATCAGTTAGTGGCTATGCACTAGAGTGCCTACACCAAAGGTTACATGGCAGGGTTCTATGGTATGCGTCGAGGCTAGGCTAGGCCCCAGCCCTTAACTCCGCCCAAATTACATTGTAGCAAACTTTAAATATAAGTTTTGTACCTTATATTACAAGGACTAATTTGGGCGGGCTAGCAGCCCGGGCCTGGAAAAACGCTCACCCGAACCGGAGGTCACGAGTTCGACTCCCCCGGAGTCCATACAATTTTACCACTGCCAACCTATGGAGGGGTGCCATGTGGCAGCCCAAGACTGGTCCATGTGGCACCATTAAATTTGCCCACTAACTACCATGTGTCAACATCCAATTCGACCACCTGTCTACCTATGTGTCTTCCCTGTCAGCGTGCCAACTCAGTGCCACATCACCTGTACAGTCAGTTGCCACATCAGCACTGTACAAAATGTACAGTCAGCAAAATTTTGCCTGTTTGGAAAATTGAACAGACCGCAATATCTTTCACAAACCGTGTACGTTTGATCCCATTCAAGTTGTATTGGTTTCATATCGATGAGGCCTACGCACACGTCTATTTTGAAGTGATTCTGAGCACTTTCATTTTTAGACCTTCTTGGACCCATTTTGGTTCCTGGATCCATTCTGGATCAATTATCTAGTATGGAAGTAAAGTACGAAGATGAGGACAAGGAAATTACGCTACTGCGTTTGTTTCCTAAGTCTTGGGATCATATGGTCACAACTATGTGGTTTATCTCAACAAATACTAGTGATTATGACACTGTTGTGGGAGATCTGTTGTCTGAGGAAATGAGGAGAAGATACAGTAAGGAAACCTCAACAGCAAAAGCAATGGTGGTTAGAGGTCAATCTATAGAAGGAGAAAAAGATCATAAAGGTACGACTAGGTCTAAGTCAAAATACAGTAAGGGTAATGGAAAATGTTGGTTCTATGGCAAATCTAAGCATCTCAATAAGGATTGTTGGAAAAGACAACATCCATCCAAAGAGGACTCCACAAAAGAAGCAAATTTAGCTACATGTATGGTTGATGAAGTTTCCTCTATCTGTTGTGTCTCACCACCTATGTTCACATAGAAGGTGTAGGACGGTGATGGTTGAGTCACCGTGAAATAAAAAAAATAAAATCGTATTTACTTTAAAGTTGTAAAAATTATTGATTGCATGTAAATGGGCATATGTTTGTAAGAACTAGATAGGCATGTGTACCCCTGGTTTATCAGGTCACCTATGAAAAGTCTAGACGTAGATATAGGTAGATTGAATATGTGGGGGGGCATGTATGTTGGGTTAACCTTGACTCGGTGAAAGAGTTAATGAGTGAAATCTGGTTTTTTAGGTCAAAGCAGGTGCTTTTTTGGGTCCATGTTTTTTGGGTATCCTATGGTATTGTGTCCATGGATTGCATGTAATGAAGCCTATAAAAGGCTTGGTGAACTCCATTGTAAATGATCCTGGAGGTAAGCGGTGAAAGCTTACTTGGCTGGCTTGGTCGGATTTGGTCAAGGGAATGTCCATGTTAAGGTGGAGCATTGAGACTCTAGTTTGAAGTCCCTCGAGGTGAGTGGCAAAGGTTCACTTGGATTGGCTTGGCCAGATTTGGTCAAAGTTTTTCGAATGAAAAGTTCGAGGTGGAGAAGTGTGTCTAGGTTAGAAAGGTGGGTCTGTAGAAAGGTTGATGTGTTGGTAGGTCAATCAAGTGTTTGATAATATATGATGAAGGTAAGTTCATATCCATGGAACTTAGAAAGTATTGCAAGGAAGCTAGGATTTAATAGGCATGTTCAATCATTCCAAGTTGCAACAATAGTTGTGGACATAAGCAGTTGTGCTATCTAGTAACTCAATCACCATCGATTGCAAATGTGAAATTATTTGGTTGTGATGCTTATGTTTTTTATCATCAATATAAGTAGGACTTAGATCAAACAGGTAGATCGTTGATATGGTGATGATGTTAAGGTGTGCAGACTATGGGATCTACTACCCACAAAATCATCATGGAAAGAGATGAAGTGTTTGATGAATCTCCATTTATAAAAACAAACATAGTAAAATATGAAAGGTTCAAAGCATGACTGATAGCAAAAGGGGATTTGGAAGGTATTGATTTCCATGAAAGTTTCTCACTAGTTGTTAAAAGCTTGTTTCTATTCATGTTGTGTTAGCACTAGTTGTGTTAGTACATCTAGATGTTAAAACGGTTTTACATGGAGTTTGTTTTTGGATAAGGGGATGTATTTGGAACAACCAGAACAATTATTTCATAATCGCAACAAAATATTTTTTTGCAAACTCAAGAATCATTTAATGGCCTGAAGCATGCTAGGAAAATGGTACAAGATGTTTGATTTCTTTATGGTTAGCCAAATTTTACAAGAAGTTAGTATAACCATTGTGTTTATGGTATATTCATTATCTTGGTGTTATATGTTATGCTTGTTGCAAGCACAAGCATGGTTGATATCAACAAGTTGGCTCAGTTGGTTAGGACATTTGTTATGAAGGATCTGGGAGCAACAAAATAAATCTTGGGCATGAAAATACAAAGAGACATGAAATATAGTATTATTGGTTATCACAATAGAAGTATGCGGTGAAGATACTCAAGAAATTTGGTATGAATAATGTGAAACCGGTAAAATCCCTTTGGATTTCCATTGTAATTTTTCCGCAGGTTTATGTCCTAACTGATGAAGAAGAAAAAGGGTTATATGTATCAAGTATTATATGCTAGTAKGGATTTTGATGATTGTGATGGGAAATGGGCAACATTTCACATGCAATTGGTGTTTTCGGTAGACACATGGAAAAACCAGGTGAAGAGCATGGAAATGGGTGCTTCAAACATAGAAGCATGAGTATCACCTACAGTGGTTGCAGTGATTTAGTCTATGGTTATGATTCATGAGATTATGGAAAAGTGTATCAGTTTATAAGACATGAGGCAGAATGGTCCATACTAGAGTGAATCGTGCAAACATGTTCATGTAATAGTACCGTTAGAGAAGTTGTGGATTTGTGATGGTGTTTGGCTTCTCTTGGCTTGCAGAAAAGGTGAAGAATTAATTAAGGGCATGATATATCAGGTAAATTGTTGTCAAGGTGGAGATTGTTGGAAACATGCCAACGAATTTCCCATGCAGTCACATGCACATGCATGCAACTATATTAGGAATGTGCATGCATGAACTCTTCTATGAACATATTGTGTAACTGGTGGATCTAATTATAATTAGTTTGTCTAATTGTTTGAGAAATGATATATATACGAGCATACCCATAGAGGTGAGAGTGCAATGTGTAGTGAGTATGTGAGAGAAAGATGCAATACTGAGGTGATTTTGTGTATGAGAGAAGAGGATGGTTGTATGCCTGGGTTGGCTAGTGTAATTCTCCCTTGAACAATAAGAATATCGATTATCATTTCTCGTGGTTTTTTCTAGTATTGGGTTTCCACATAAATCCCTCTGTCAATTGTGTGGTTTGTTGTTCTCAGTTTAATCTTGATTATTGATGCTCTAGTTATTATGAATTTTTTTTTATTCCGCTTCCCAACAGATAGTATCCAAATAAAAATAATTTTGTTGTGTATTCAATTTGTAAATACACAACCAATGTGTTGTTAACAAATAATTTATTGATAACTTCATTTACGAGCACTATCTAGTAACCCCCTAAAAACAACTACTATAAATTTTCTTATGCTAATCATTGGTGATTAAGTGTTTGAATAGTCCAGAAAGAGATCCATGATCAATCCAAGGAAGACCTCATCTCTTGTATTCCAGGATTGACAACACCGCACCTCAAATATCTTCCCACCTTCTTGACAATAATAGACTCCTCCGATTTCATGTTTCAATACTTGTTGAATGAGGGGCAGAACATGGTGCAGGCTTCTCTGGTTTTGCTGAACAATTACGAGGATTTCGAAGGGCGAGTGTTGAGAGACTGCAACACTAAATTATTAGGAAAATTACTCTCCATCGATCCTCTTTTATTCTTGGCAAGGGATACAATAGTGAACACCAACATATGGAAAGAGAAAATTGAGTTCCTTTAATAGTTGGATGAACAGATAACATCGTTCTCATGCAGAGTTACAATGGTTCTCAGAACCGCATCCCTACTATAGCATAAATTAGTTAAATCAAACATGTAATTATTCTTGGATTGCACAACTATAGATGCAATAATGAATTTTGTCACTGACCTAAGGCCGATTTTTAAAAATTTTGATGCTGAGTAAAACCCAAATCCAATACAGACCGATTTTTAATTTTTGTATGCTAAGGAGTAAAACCCAAATCTAATACAGATCGGACCATCATAACTAGATTGAACCAAGCGCAGATGTGTCTCTGTGACTAACTTTTGTGAATAGGACCATGTATACGTCGGAGCAATAATAGACAGTTTGTCACAATTTGACTAAATGTAAAACCGAAACTTTTGTGAATGGGACCATGTATACATCGGGATTACAACAATCATAGATGGTCTGCCACAATTTGACTAAATGTACAACCTATTTATTGTTCAGTAAAGGTATATTGTTTCATTATACATTTCATTTTTATTACATTTAAAAAATTAAATTTATTGGTACACTTGGAAATAGTGACCATGAATGCTCATGATACTTGGCCCATGCATGCAATGCCATATCCATCAAAACTAGCAGCTCAGTGTGATTTTCTTCGATACTTCTTAGGGGAGTCAACTCTCATCAGATCCTCTGCAAAAGTTCTCCTCACTGGAATCATTCCTTCTGGACAAAATCCAGCGATGTGCCATGTCTGAGTAGTGTGAACACTAAAACTTGTTCTATTTACTGGTGTATGATGAAACTTTGAAGGCCTCTCTAGCAGATCCTATAGTAAGGGAAAATGAACTTGATATTATTCAACATCTCTTAAATTCATATCAAACAACGAAGAGATAATTTTATTTCCTGGATTGAAAAGAAATAGAATACAGATAGTGTACTAATTTTATGATCGCACCTGGTGTTAGCACTCGGTAATTTCTTTGGGCTGTATCAAAGAAAGCATCGAGGTAACTGTTTCAACCAACTTTAGATTGTATTATGATCTATACAACTAGAGAGGGATCTCTCATATGTCTAATGACTGGTAATAACTCAAATATTTCATCAATGAATGCACATAGGTCAATTTCTGCAATAGGACAAGTTTATTTTTTTTTCAAAGGGGATGGTAGGACAAGCAAGAGAGAAAGTACCATTGGGAAATGGAGTCAACTTAAGAAAACGATAGAAACAAATGACTTAGTGACTAAAATTGAGAGGATAAATTCTAAATGAGCAACAATATTTTAGTTAACAATCGTTGTGTGGGGCGAGAGAAAAACACATGAAGCAACTCAGAGCACCGTTGGGGATGAATTCAGAGTTCACATAGAAGAAACACAATCGTCTAAATGGCTCAAACCTAGAGCACCACGCGATGAATTCTAGATTCGAAATCATGTTCCTATTTAGACAAGATATATATATATGAATTTAAAGAACACAGGAAAGCACATACGCAAAGAGAGAATACAATACATCAGACTGCTACCGTTAGAATGTTTTCATCAAATCTTCAGGACCTTTGCATTAAGTTTCGATCGAATTCAGAAGCTACATTCAATAGTCTCTATCTACACTATTTTTCCAACCAACCTCTTTTACATGAAAATGATCCCCATATATAGAAAACTAATGTCACCCTTGGCTACTAAGGTCGAACTAACTTCAACAGATTCACTAAAAATAGAAAACCCGACTTTGACAAATCATAATCGTAACCGAAATATTCTTTACAATCATTGATCATGATCAAAATTTGACCATATGGTTGTGATGATTC
Organism: Picea mariana; assembly: GCA_032191745.1. Lineage (NCBI taxonomy): Eukaryota > Viridiplantae > Streptophyta > Pinopsida > Pinales > Pinaceae > Picea > Picea mariana. The sequence goes on along the minus strand of JASDQU010949138.1, from coordinate 6,996 downwards.
AACATGTGCACTATTGGACACTCTATCAACCTTTCACAACAAGTCTGCTACACAACAGTAACCTACAACAAAAAATGCAGTGGATTGCCCAACAAAATGGGAAAATAAGCATTAAAGATAACATCATATATCACTAATAAAAAATGATTTTCCAAAAATGAGAGAGTTTTTTGTATTTAAGCTCGTCATAAAGAAAACCTTCTCTTGGTTTCTTGAAATTAATCTCCATATGGTTGGAACACATGTCGTAAAAACATGTCTCGGATAGGAAATCATGAAAACTGAAAAATAGGGCTCAAATATTCCTCCGAATCTCCCAAAATATGAAACGTTTTTCAAATCCGAGAGAGTTTTTTATTATTTGGTGTGTCCTGAACAAAAAAATCTCGGGGATGTTCAAAATTCCTCTCCAATTGGTCAAAAAGTGATCTTGAAGTTGACCACTAAACCAGTCATTTGCGCAGCGCGACCTGTAGCCTGTGCGCAAGAAAATCCTCTCCGCGAAAGGATCCTCTACACAACAACATCCCATGTGTGACAACCCACTATTCGATGAAATACACTACGTGATGAAATCCATTGCATGACGAAATCCACCACGCAACGAAAACCACTGCATGACAACATCCTATGCGTGACAACATCCCATGCGCGACAACCCACTGCGCGACGAAATCCACTGCACGACGAAATCCACTGCACGAATAAATACACTGCGCAACATCATCCTATGCGTGACAACATCCCATGTGTGACGTCCCACTGCGCGATGACATCCTCTGCACGACAGAATCCTTTGTGCGGTGAACTGCTCTACACAACGCGTAGAAAATTTTGTAGCGTGCAGTTGCAAATGGAAATGGAAATAATAAATGATAAGATTCCTTTTGAAATTGAACCTTGGAGATGTTAGATGATGCCAGACATAAAAAAAAAATATGGGTTCTAACAGGCATGACTTTGCAAATTGTTGACAAACCTCTAACCTTAGCATGAAAATCATGGTGATAACACCTAGATCTTATGGTTTTTCAGTAATGGGTGATTGAATAGAGGTTATTAAACAAGGGAGAACAGGTTGTTTAGGATGTTTCTAGGTAACACTAAACTCATGTCTATATAGGAATGATTAATAACAACAACATAGCCAAGTTGTGTCTGGCTAGGAATGATTAATAACAACAACAAAGTCAAGCTTGTCATTGCACCTAGCCCCTCAAACTGACAGTGTCTTCACCCTATTCAAGTTCAAGTCTTTCTTTTCTATGTTTGTTTTTACCCACAATTAGCTAACACCGCTTCTTTGGGAAAATAAATAGGGGAGGAGATCAAAAACCCAACAAAATCTGCTTGACTAAACAAGTACAAAGATAGGAGCCAAAGATATTAAGAGATTATGCAAAACCAGAAGTTAATTATGATGATACGGCAGGTCGGTTATGGACTCATCACGCTTTTGTTGCGCTAGTTTAATGGAGAATAACTACAAATATCTATTATTTAGTCACATCTAATAGGTATCCATGAATTTTGATTCATCATCAATTTTATGTAGTGCTCAGAAATTTTTTCCAATAAATTTAATATTTTCGTTATCATCTAGTCTAATTAGGATACCTGGTTTTTCACCTAGGCGACCTGAGTTCAAATCCTGACAATGGAACAGATCAAATATTTTTCCTACTAATTTGGCATGCATGTCCATTTTGTTGTGTTAAATATCTCTTCATTTGCTATCTAAATCTAACGAATGTTTAGGCTAAGGAAGGTTTTAGCGACCCATGTTCAAATCCCGACAACGATACAGATCAAATATTTTTCCTACTAACTTGGCGTGCATGTCCATTTTGTTGTGTTGAATATATATTATTTTTCTATATAAATCTAATAGATTTTTAAGTTGAAGTTTTTAGTGGCCTGCAATGGAACAGATCAAATCTTTTGCCTATTAATTTTGCATGCATGCCCATTTTGTTGTGTTAAATATCCATTTTTTTTGCTATCTAAATCTAACAGATGTTTAAGTTAAGGAAAGTCTTAGTGACTCGGTTTCAAATCCCAGCAATGGAATAGATCAAATATTTTTCCTACAAATTTGGCGTGCATGTCCATTTTGTTTTGTTAAATATCCATTTATTTTCTATTTAAATATAATGAATGTTTAGGATGAGGAAGGTTTTGTAATTGGAAATACTGATAAAGAATGTAACAACAAAAGTAGAAATGATATGAAGTGAGTGGTAATGAAAATTCGTTTTAGATTTAGAAGTAACAATGACAATAAATAGATATGATATGGGGGCACCATCGCCATTGTAGAAATTTGGGCCGCTTTGCTTCTTATGTCTACAATACAGATACAAATCATATTATTATGCCAAAGAAAGAAGAAAATTGCAATTAAATATCGGAAAATTCCACTTGCATCTCAGAATTATGTTGAAGGGTTCCATTATTTTTTGTTGCAATACCTTAGTTGGTTAGACCATGTAGACCTTAATGGGATCATCCACCAGCTGATAAGTCTTGGTCCAAAAGGGAACTGGCACGGATTTGTGAGACTCCACGGACAGTAGCATTCCTTCACAACTATCTAGCAATAGAGCCATGGAAGCATTCAATTGCTTCTTTAGACTCCCCAGTTTTTAAGGTAAGTGTTCGAGTGATTCCCTTATTACTTTCAAAACTCATTAGTTAGGATTCAACATTTTACTCATTACTCATTGTTGTCATTTATAACCAATTAGATGTGAACACATATCAGCAACCTATATCAGCAATATATCATCCACAAGTCATCACCACAAGGAACACAAAGAACACAAGATGTATGTACAATTTTATTTTTATTACGAACTACAATCCTTGGGTTTTTTAGCAACAACTGAATAGAGTACAACTCTACAAGAGCACCAGCTCTATCATGCAAGACTCAACTTACACACTCAGCACCAACTAATATGAGGCAACAATCCTCAACAGATATCAATATGCAACAAGTACGTGACCGGTCGGTAGTGCAGCACACGTATGTACACGCCCTACCAGTAATACAACCCGCGTGTATACGTGCCCAAGAAGTACTACAACCTGCATATACGTGCCCAAACAGTACTACAACCTGTGTATACCTTCTGAGCTATTAGGTTTTATCCTTCAGGATCAAATCAGATCCTCTGCAACCAGTTTATCATTCTCTTTTGTTTCTCACTGTCCAAATTGACCACCAGCCAGTCTCAACACATCCAAGCTCTCTAATAGCTTACTCATGCTCCACAACCATTCAATATGAATGCTACTCAATCATGCATAAGCAATCAACATACTATAGCCATCATATAAGTATTGAATCATAAGAGTGTTGCTCACTCCATCAACCACATCATAGCAACCATACCAAGAATTCCCTAAGCATTCACAACACAACAAGCTATATTATCCATCAATACAATA